>JBBPBX010014285.1:28832-51132 GCA_038048925.1 Garcialebias charrua
GACTTACTGCCAGCGATGCGGACCAAGCTCTGACACCGGTCGTACAGGGACCTAACAGCCCATATCAAAGGGCCTGGTACCCCATACTCCCGGAGTACCCCCCACAGAACCCCCCGAGGGACGCGGTCGAATGCCTTTTCCAAGTCCACAAAGCACATGTAAACTGGTTGGGCAAACTCCCACGCACCCTCCAGGACCCTGCTGAGGGTGTAGAGCTGGTCTAGTGTTCCACGACCAGGACGAAAACCACACTGCTCCTCCTGAATCCGAGGTTCGACTATCCGACGGACCCTCCTCTCCAGAACCCCTGAATAGACCTTACCAGGGAGGCTTAAGAGTGTGATCCCCCTATAGTTGGAACACACCCTACGGTCCCCCTTTTTGAATAGGGGAACCACCACCCCAGTCTGCCAATCCAAGGGAACTGCCCCCGATGTCCACGCGATATTGCAGAGTCGCGTAAGCCAACACAACCCCACAACATCCAGAGCCCTAAGGAACTCAGGACGAATCTCATCCACCCCCGGAGCCTTGCCACCGCGGAGCTTTTTAACCACCTCGGCGACCTCAGCACCAGAGATTGGAGAGCCCGATCCAAAGTCCCCAGGCTCCGCTTCCTCAGTGGAAGACGTGCCAGTAGGATTGAGGAGGTCTTCGAAGTATTCCGCCCACCGACTCACAACATCCCGAGTTGAGGTCAACAGCACGCCATCCCCACCATAAATGGTGTTGGTCGCGTACCGCTTTCCCCCCCTGAGACGCCGGATGGTGGACCAGAATCGCCTCGAAGCCGTACGGAAGTCATTCTCCATGGCCTCTCCGAACTCCTCCCACGCCCGAGTTTTTGCCTCAGCAACCACCCGAGCCGCATGCCGCTTGGACTGCCGGTACCTATCTGCTGCTTCCGGGGTCCCACAGGCCAAAAAGGCCCAATAGGACTCCTTCTTCAGCTTGACAGCATCCCTCACCGCCGGTGTCCACCACCGGGTTCGAGGGTTGCCACCACGACAGGCACCAACAACCTCTGCTTCCGGGGTCCCACAGGCCAAAAAGGCCCAATAGGACTCCTTCTTCAGCTTGACAGCATCCCTCACCGCCGGTGTCCACCACCGGGTTCGAGGGTTGCCACCACGACAGGCACCAACAACCTTGCGGCCACAACTCCGATAAGCTGCCTCGACAATAGAGGCGCGGAACATGGCCCACTCGGGCTCAATGTCCCCCGCCTCCCTCGGAACGTGTTCAAAGCTCTCCCGGAGGTGGGAGTTAAAGCTCCGTCTTACGGGAGACTCTGCCAGACGTTCCCAGCAGACCCTCACAATACGTTTGGGTCTGCCAGGTCTGACCGGCATCCTCCCCCACCATCGGAGCCAACTCACCACCAGGTAGTGGTCAGTTGACAGCTCCGCCCCTCTCTTCACCCGAGTGTCCAAGACATGCGGCCGCAGATCAGATGAGACGACAACAAAGTCGATCATCGAACTACGACCTAGGGTGTCCTGGTGCCAAGAGCACATATGGACACCCTTATGCCTGAACATGGTGTTCGTTATGGACAATCCATGACGAGCACAGAAGTCCAACAACAGAACACCACTCGGGTTCAGATCAGGGGGGCCGTTCCTCCCAACCACACCCCTCCAGGTCTCACTGTCATTGCCCACGTGAGCGTTGAAGTCCCCCAGCAGAACAAGGGAGTCCCCAGGAGGCGCACCCTCCAATACCCCCTCCAAGGACTCCAAAAAGGGTGGGTAATCTGCGCTGCCGTTTGGCGCATAGGCACAAACAACAGTCAGAGCCCGTCCCCCCACACGTAGGCGAAGGGAGGCTACCCTCTCGTTCACCGGGGTGAACCCCAACGTACAGGCACCAAGATGGGGGGCAACAAGTATGCCCACTCCTGCTCGGCGCCTCTCACCAGGGGCAACTCCAGAGTGGAAGAGTGTCCAACCCCTCTCAAGGAAACTGGTTCCAGAGCCAGAGCCATGCGTTGAGGTGAGTCCGACTATTTCTAGCCGGAACCTCTCAACCTCACACACTAGCTCAGGCTCCTTCCCCACCAGAGAGGTGACATTCCATGTCCCAATGGCCAGCTTCTGTAGCCGAGGATCAGACCGCCAGGGTCCCCGTCCTCGGCCACCACCCATTCCACAATGCACCCGACCCCTTTGGCCCCTCCCACAGGTGGTGAGCCCATGGGAAGGGGGACCCACGTCTCCTCTTCGGGCTGTGCCCGGCCGAGCTCCATGGGTAAAAGCCCGGCCACCAGGCGCTCGCCAACGTGCCCCTCCTCCGGGCCTGGCTCCAGAGTGGGGCCCCGGTGACCCGCGTCCGGGCGAGGGAACATTGTTTCCAGTGATTTGACTCATCATAAGGGGTCTTTGGGCTGCACTTTGTCTGGTCCCTCACCTAGGACCTGTCTGCCTTGGGTGACCCTACTAGGGGCCTTATTTAGTTTATTGACTCATGAATATCTAACCAGAATAATCACTTTGAAAAAAATAAATGACATCATGTTGCTGCTGATCTGTTTCATGTTGCTGCTGATCTGTTTCATGTTGCTGCTGATCTGTTTCATGTTGCTGCTGATCTGTTTCGTGTTGCTGCTGATCTGTTTCGTGTTGCTGCTGATCTGTTTCATGTTGCTGTGTTCATTCGTGCCCATCTGCTCACACAGACTCATGTTTGTGCTGCTGTTCGTATGCTATTACTGCCTAGTGTATTTTTAGTTAATGTTTTTCTTAGTTCATATCTTAGATGCTGGTGAAGATTCTCAGTCAACCAGGACATGATAAAATAAAAAAAGGCATTCAATACAGAAACAACTGGACTTTACTGTATTTGTAACAGAAGACGAATTGAGAAAGCTACTCGGATGAGAAGCGAAACGTCTTCTGTTACAAATAAAGTCCAGTTGTTTCTGTATTGAATGCCTTTTTTGATCATATCTTAGATTTCTTTTACATTTTATTGTTGGATGTAACTGGGACCCTGTGTACATACTCTCGTTTCATCACATGTACCGCATGTGGTGCGAATGACAATAAAGACTCTCTGAAGAAGACAAAGGAGAGGATTGTGGACTTCAGCAGGAACAAACACACCACACTGAACATAAGAGGTTCTGCGGTGGAAGTGGTCTCCAGCTACAAGTACTTGGGTGTACACATAAACGATAACCTCAGCTGGAACCACACCACCAGCCTGATCAAGAAAGGTCATCAGAGACTCTACTTCCTCAGACGGCTGAGATGAGCTGGTCTGGGACGCTCAGTCCTCACCTCCTTCTACAGTTGTGCAGTGTCATGTACCACATGTGATGCGAACGACAATAAAACCTACTTGAATTAAACTTCAAATTGAATTTTTCTATTTAAGTATTTGTCAAATTTGTTCAAAAATATTCAAGGTACTAAAGTACTCACAAACATCCACATACCACCCTGGCATCCTCAACCTTAAGAAATCCAGCATATGAACCGTTAAAAAAAATACTTATGTTATTAAAACTTAAGCTAAACTCTGAAAATCAGGAAAAATTCTGGTCTTACACTTGGCAAAGCAAATAATTTCTTCATTTCGGAGGAGCCCCTGAATAAATTACATGATTTTACTTTGTGAACCATTTTTACTGAAAGGGCATGAAATTACTGCATTATGTGTTTCCGGGTGGTCTTCGTTGCTTGCTTCAAGGGGTTTAACATGCACAATGGAGTATTATATGGTTTTTTTTATTGGCTTTGCATTTAATACAAGTGTTGAGTGATAATTATTCAGGAGGACTGAACTGCACTGAAACCCATCTGGGACCGGGGACATTAAGGTTGGGACTCACATACCGGCATACTGGACAGAGAGTAATGGCCCAACCCCTGGTCGTAATGGCTTCTCTTTTACCGTGTGAGCGTGTGCACGCTGTGGCATACATTCTTAGACCAAGTGCATTTGATGTGACTAGTCCATTAGATTTTCAATGGGCTTCTACACCATAATCCTGAATACACAGAGCTGTATTTTTCTTTTTTCTCTCTCTTTGACAAACTCTTCATTGGATCTACCCATGGTACAGATTGCTCCTGTCACTGGTGAAGCAGACAAATTCCCCTTCATATCCCCTGCATATGGAATGAGATTGTCTCGTTATGGCCCTGTTACATTCCCCCACGGCAACATTAGCCAGTGGCTGTAAAAAGACTATTAGGATCCAAATCACTCTGGACCGAAGACAACGAGGCTCAGAGAAGTTAGCCAGGGGAGATTGGAAACGGAAAATTGACAGTGAAATTAAGTGAGACCCCCAGTGTAGCTCTTTTTTTTAATTTAGACATATCCATATATATTTTACACACACTTCACATGCGCACACTCTCTGCAGAGAATCAGCCAGCATAATCCACCAAGGCCGTTCAGTAAGAACTTGACAAGTACTGAAACACAATACAGAAAGCTTCACCAGGCTGCTGGTTCTTTTGCCTCATTTAAACTGCTGTTTGACAGCTTCGATAGAAACCCGAAAGAGGTGCATTTGGGAATGTTTTGGTTTTGTCTTTCGATGGGTTTTCCAGGAGCAGAATTTTGGCTACTTATATGGATAAAATGTGCAAGTTGTAACAAGTCAGTGCAAAAAAAAAAATTACAATTTATGAAATCCAAAAGGGGATTTTATCCTAATCCACAGTTTTCCACCAAGTCTACTTTTGTTTGGCACACTGTAGCATACATCAAGATGGCATTAAATTAATTGTCGAAGTCCCAATTATGCATCTAAAAAAGTTAAGTCTGGTCCTCTGGACATTCAAAAACAAAACAAAGCAAAACGAAAAAGAGTAGAAATGTTTTGTCTTTCATCCGAAACACTTCTTCAGTCTGAGGTGCTGTACAGTATTCAGCTCGGTCTTATAAATAGCACCCTCTCATAGTGGATCAACCAGTTTGCTGCTGACAGCCAAAACCAGCAAACTGGTTGATCCACTATGAGAAGGTGCTATTTATAAGACTGAGCTGAATACAGCAGCTCAGACTGAAGAAGTCTTTCGGAAGAAAGATGAAACGTTTCTACTTTTTTATTTTTTATTTTGCTTTGCTTTGTTTTTATCTGAATGTCCAGAGGACCAGACTTAACTTTTTAGATTTTTCTACCCGGATTATTGAGCATGTGAAATATATTTCTGTCAGTATTATACAGTATTTGTTATGTTACTGAAAGTTGTGTACACCTACGGTCTGCAGTATAAATGCATATTAAACCGATGCAGAACCTTTAGTTCCGAGTTTTTGTTTCCGGTAGGAAGGAGTTTTAGTTACAAACCTGACACTTCCTGTTTCCATCAAGGATGGTAGTATTATTGGCTGAGAGGCTGGTCACGTGGGTAAGAGTAGGCTGTCCTATGAGGACGACACCAACGGGATGGGCCACGGGCCCGCCACTGAAGTAAAACGTTGGTTACGTACTGTAACCCCAGATTATATGAATGCAGGCAGAGCCCTTTAAGCCACGCCCTAGTGGGTTTACCCTTGCGCTTCGCGCCAATCACTGAAGACTTCTAGTCCACGCCCACCTGCCGTGGGCCCCGCCTCGGTCTGCTATTTATTCTGATGCTGACCGAGAATCGGCTCCCAAAAATTTTTCACGCCGATTGAGAAGATTTCTACCTCATGGATACCAGAAGAAGATCCATCAAGAAGTGCCCAGGATGCAAGACCGGCTTCATGCTGCAGGCCGACTTGCATCCTGGCTGCGAGATGTGTCTCGGATTTGAGCATGCGCAGGAGGCGATGGTCCAGTCTCCGGAGTGTCCCTCCTGCCAGCTCCTGCCTCTGGACGAGAGGCAGCGCCGGTTCGACCTCACTGCCCGGACGGCAGCTGAGGCTCGGCCGATGGTGGTCGCTCCGCCCCCTCTGTGGCTCTTGGAGGAGACGGACTACGCGACCACGGGGGTAGCTAGCGAGACCGGTCTCTCCCCCGCTGGGGGTTCAGGTCCGGTCTCACCCTTCATTCCCCAGCTGGAAGGAGCTAGCAGTCGCGTTGCCCCACTTCTATTGAAGTGCGTGGAACCGACAATACCCCCCACCGAGGGAGCAGCCGTGGTCGGCATGGCCGCCACGTCCACACAGATGCCAGCTGGCCCGTCAGCGGACCACGATCCAGTGACCAACCAGCTCTTTGATGTGGAGTCCTGCAGCAGCAGGGCTCCGTCTCCTGAGGGCGCAGGACCAACGGACCCCGACACGGTCGAGCCAGGTCCTCTCTTCAACCTGGNGTCTGCCCTTGACCAGAAGGCATCTCAAAGCTACTTTCTATTGTGTATTAGAAAGAACAGCCTGAGTGACATCACACGCAGTAACATCCAAACTGTAGTACTTTGCAAAAGTGTTTAAAGAGCTCCAGTTCGCAGCAGCACAAATGTCTGCAACTGACACGCCCTTGAACAATGACCAGGAAGTGGCCAAGCCCCTGGTTGAGTGAGCATGGACTCCAGGGGGCACTTGTTGACCTTTGCTACCGTATGCCCTCTTAATGGCCTCCGTCACCCAATGTGAGAGGCGCTGTCTTGATAGGGCCTTTCCTGTAGCAGGTGCGGCAAAGCAGACGAACAGTTGGTTTGTTTTCCTCCATTCGGCTGTTCTCTGCATGTAGGTGCGTAAAGCCCTCACTGGGCAGAGAGCCTGTAGCCTTTCCTGTTCCTGAGTGAGGACAGGAGCAGGTGGAAAGGAGGAGAGATCAAAGTCCAGACTCCTATGGTTCAGAGTCAAGACCTTGGGAGTGTATGCAAGATTAGGCCTTAGTGTGACCTTTGACCCGTCAGGGGCGAATCTGGTACACATTGGGTGTACAGACAATGCATGGAGGTCACCCACGCGTTTCGCCGAGCAAAGAGCCAGGAGAAGAGCAGTTTTGTAAGATAGAAGATCTATCTTAATCTCGCTCAGAGGCTCGAATGGTGGGTCGCAAAGAGCCCCCAAGACCAGACCAAGATCCCAACCAGGGGTCAAGGTCCTGCTGGGTGGCTTGGTTCGAAGCACACCTTTCATATATCTCATTATGATTGGGTGTGCTCCAGGAGTCCTGTGTCCCCAGCCCTCGTGACAGGCAGAGATAGCTGCAAGGAACACTTTAATCGTTGAATAAGAACGACCCTTTTCCAGTAAATCCTGAAGGAAAGTTAATAGTTGAGCCAGGTCGCAAGCATAAGAAATTATATTTCTTTCTGAGCACCAGGCTTTGAAGATACGTCACTTTTGTGCGTATAGGGGCTATGTTGACCCGGCATGGGCATTTTGTATAGTTGTCACCACGTTCTCAGGCAGACCCGACACCATCAGCCTGTCTTTTTCAGCTACAGGCTGGAAGTAATTCCAGATCCTGGCCTAAACAGCTGGGCTGTGACTTCCTGTGTGAGACTTTGAGGGTCCACCAGGTTGGGGAGCGGGCCTCCACGTTGATGTGTTAACAGACTTCCCTGATCGAGTCTCCTCGAAGACAGATGGAGTCTATTAATTTTATTAGAATGAGTTGGGACAGGAAAGCTACTGTTTCCCTCCAAAACAGGATTTTTTATTGGGTTGAGGGGCTGCTGCTTCTGTAAACGAGCAGACCTCCTGATTCCAATTGTGGTCCCCCAGGTGGGATACTGTGTGGGGACAAGGTTGATGCAGCTTTGTGAGGAAAATCACGTGTTGCTCTTCTACTGCTCGAGCGTTGCGTGTCCTTCATGAATAATAAAGGAGCAGCAACAATGTGTGAACGTGGAGATGATCCTTTGTGACCGGCAGACTCAAGATAATTTGTTGATAAGGAGCCTAGTTTCCTTTCAAAATCAGGAGGAAAATTCTGGTTCAACTCCGATCCTTTTACACGCATAGTAACGTGATCACAGCCATTACTTAGAGGGTGTGAAAAATGTGTCTGCCTTGGGGCATCCGACGTGCTCTCCTGTGGTGCTCTCCTGTCACGTGGTTGTCTGGTTAGTGTATTAGCCAGCCCCTTGCTCATAATGGAGCGGGGGCTGGGACACGTGCCCTTTCCCACCTGTCTTAGTGAGAAGTCTGTTCACAGACACCTCTGGGTCTGTCTTTTGGAGACAGGTCCAGAGGCATCCTGCTGGGGCTTATTGAATAGGCTGGCATCCCATGAGCCGTGGGGGGGGGGGAGTGGCCCCACCCTTTATGACGGCCGACAGGCCAGAGGCCCGTACTGTTGATGTTTTTTTGTGTTGGTGTGTTTTTTTTTTCAATAAAACAGGGATGTGCTGTTTTATGAGTAATTTATTCGTGCCTACGTGCAACGACATACATGATTTGATGTCACTCACAACAGGGAGAACATGGTTTGTGCATGCAACAGAGTTATCAGCCATTTGTACTTTGCTACAAATAAAGTCTGAACAAGGTGCAAACACTCTCGTTACTACGTGGGCGGGAGGTCATCTAAAATGTGAACGTGAGCCTGGTTCATCAGGCACGTTTTTGACGAGTGTCCCGGTTCACCGAGGAGGCCCTATGCCTGCTCGCTTGGCATGGGACAAACCTATTTTTAGTCCATGCGTGCTCGGAGCGAGGTTGGTTCGGCGGGGATCTCTGCCGAGGCTCCTCCTCGTATGCTGTCCGCTTCTGCGGTGGCGCACGCGTCGTCGAGCGGTGCCGCGGCTGTGCAGGTCTGCTTCCAGCGGGCTCTCTGGGGGGGGCAAAACTCCGACGAGGAATGCCCACCCTGAGGGCTTCAGCCTGCCTGCGCCTTTGGTCCAGCTTGGTTTGGATTCGCTCCAAAGTCTGGCCAAAAAGTCCCTCCGCTTCTATCGAGTGGTGGAGAAAAGGCACCTTTTGTCCCTCCGGTAAATCCGTCAACGTCATCCACAGGTGGCGGAGCGCGATGACCACTTCCGCCATACCTCTGCCCTGAGCCACAGCAGCTGTCCCCATCATACGGAGAACGAAGTCTGTAGCTCTGCGGGCTTCGTCCAGTAATTCGGCAGCAGCTTGCTTATCCGAGGTTTCCTGCAGTTGTTGGAGTTTTTCTGCGAGGTAAGCCTGCATCATCGCTGACGCGTTCATCGCGCGCGCCGCGAGTCCTTGAGCTCTGTAGCACTTCTCGAGAAGCGACGCTGAGGCTCTGCAAGCTTTGCTGGGGAGAGTCGGCTTTGTTCCTGATGATCTGGGAGCTAGGTGGGACGCTAGCGTGTCCTCAATCTGAGGTGCATTAGCTATTCCCACCTGATCCATGCCCTCCACGTCGAGGAATTGTGAGAGAGGGAGGAGCATGGGCGCTCGTGGCTGAGGCCAGGTGCGGGTCAGTTCCGTGAGGAAGTCTGGGAACACGGGCATCCTTTGCCTTGTTGCAGCCTGTTGTTTTGAATAAAAATAGTTCCCCGCCAGCCTCGTGACCTGTTGGCGAGGTGGGGGTTCCGGCCAGGGGATGTTCAACGCGTCCGCTGCTCTGTGGCACAGGTCGAACAGGGCCGGGATGGAGAAGTCCGTTTCAGGGAGCGCAGGTATCGGGGTCCTGGGGAGGTCCTCTCCCGGATCCTCGATCTCGAGTTCTGGTTCCTCCGCTGAAAATTCGCCCGAGGCTGAGATGGAGATCTTGTCTTCATTCATCATGCCTCTGGTGTCGAACTCGACTGTTAGGTCCACCATGGGAGCAAGCGGGTCAGGGCTGTCGCCCCATTCGACGCGCGTGCTGTCGTGTAGAGCCATGTGTTCGAGCTCTGGGGTCGGAGTGAGGGTCTCCGTGGTGTCTGGGTCCTGTGGACCAGCTGAGCTTCCCATGGCCCTAGCCACGAGGTCCACGCGCTGCCGCAGCACCGCGTCCAGCATCTGGCTGCAGTGTGGGCAAGAGTCGGGCGCGTCCAGGGAAAAATTCTCTGTGCGCTCTGTGTAGGGAACGAGCTCACCTCAAGTTGAGCGATGGACCAGCAGAGAAGTCTTGCGAAGAGAGGTAGTTCAGGTTTTTGCGAGGTGAAGGGCAAAAAAGAGACAGTTGGAGGGGCGTCAGTCGCCTAAGTACCTAAAGGGCGGTACCTCTGGCGCGGGGTGACGCCCCCTGTCGTAAAAGGCATGAATGTATTCCTTCAGGTAATCGCGCGGGGCGCAATTCCCATAGCAAGTATGTTGCACAGAGAGACCGAACTGAAAGGGAACTGCTAAATCTCACAATTTTAGTTGTTATAACAACCAATAAAATTCAGTTTTATGTCAGTTTTAGTCAAAGATTGAACGAGCTGCTGCCGAGGGACCAAAGAGCCGCATGTGGCTCCAGAGCCGCAGGTTGCAGACCCCGCTCATGAGGGAGTTTTTCCTTTCCACTGTTGCCTTCGTGCTTGCTCCAGATGAATATCTGCGATGGTTAAACTCAAAGCAGTCTGCTCATCAGATAATTAATGTTAATAAATTACTTTTTATATACTGTATACGGATGTTTCTGTTCAGTGTCTGAGACGACTTCTGTTGTGACTTGGAGCTTTAGAAATAACCTGAATTGAACTGAATAGTCGCCAGCAGTCACAACCTTTGAGACATTACCTTTTGAGCCATGTTGCTGCTACAGATAAAGCACTGAATTCTGCAGCTCCACCGTCTCGTGATGGTTAGCGCGGTCTCCCCCCACTGCCAGTCAGGATGCGAACCTCAGTTCTGACCTTTTTGTTGGGTGTTTAACATACGCTCCATGTATCTATTGTTCCCGGTGGTGGAGGAAGTACTCAAACACTGTACTTAAGTAAAAGTACAAACAGACAAAAATGTACCCTATTAAAAGCACAAGTACCATATTAATGTATTAATGTTTTTACTCAAGTAAAAGTAAATAAGTACCAGTTGCTTTAAAAAAATACTGAAAGTATTAAAGTAAAAGTACTTGCTGAATGTATAACCTAATGCAATGGTCTACAAAATCATTAAGTGTACCTACTGTACATATATTTTCTGTAATACATTAATAGTGTTGTGTCATTTTAATGAACAATGCTGCAGATAATATTTTCATTGTGTTTACTATGACACAGTTCACATTGAACTTGTGATTCTGTGTGTCAGAATTTCAGGGATGACCTGCAGAGTTAAATGTCATTCAGCAAAATAAGAAAGAGGAATGATAATAATACCTTTGAAAGTTTTTATTTAACACAACGTGAAACCAATGTGCCATTTTAACTGCAGTAAACACATTTAATTAAAAGTTGTCTGCCTGAACAAAAGACCATTACACACAACTAACAAAGGAATAGACTCTGATCACCTCAACTCCAGTTTGTCATCAACTCTAGTTAAAATACTGTCTAGTCAAACTTGTAATGGGTAAAAAAACAACAACAATATTTTAACTTCCTGACACCATTTTCAAAACTTGGACCCGAGTGTCGAGACATTTGGAGACATCTCTTGTCTCCTAACATCCCATGAACTGACACATTTTAATATTGCAGCAAGAATTTATTGTTCAAGTTCAGAAGAAGTTGATTTTCAAAGTTTTTTGAGTCCAGTCTGGCTCTTTTGGGAGAGAAAATCTGTCCTGCTGTACTGAACAGTCTTTCAATAGTCTTTCAATAATATTTCAATAGTCTTTCAATAATATTTTAATAGTCTTTTGATAAGGTCATGGGTGTTGTGTATCTTCTGGCTGAATCTCCGCGGTGGAATCCATTTTGTGTGTGTTAGTGGTGCTGTGGGTGCTCCCAGCTCAATGACATATACTGTATACTAGAATATACGTCATTGGTCCAGCTCTTATTGAAGGAGGGTCCAATGTTACCTGTCCTCTTTGCAGTGATTCAATGGACCAACTCTCCTCTCAACAGCAGTTACTTTCAAACTAACGACAAATCAAAAAGCTGCAACGTGAATAACTTGTAACTCAACACATTATAGAAATATACTGTAGTAGAAAGTACAGATACTTCATGTAAAATGTAGTGGAGTAAAAGTAAAAGTACCCACATTTGATTTCTACTTGAGTAAAGTACAGATACATGAAAAATGTACTTAAGTACAGTAACAAAGTATTTGTACTTATTTACATCCCACCACTGATTGTTCCCAAAAAATACTTGTTCCCTCATCCAGTTCAAAATGAAGTTGATTTTAATTTAATTAGTGATTCTAAGTGTGAAATTGCAAAAGTGTGCTTGTTTTTGCAGTTTTGAAGTTTTCTAATCTGTCGACTCCTCACCTCGTAAATGTTGGGATGCACTTCAGCCAAACAAACTGCTAAAGTCTCCTTTCCTGGCATTGCTTATCTACGGACACTGATCAGGGCCATCTCTGAAACAACAGGACACTTTCACTCCTCTCTGCCGTTCTGTGACGTGAACAGTCGTGTCAGCCTCGCTGAATCCTCAGTGTCCAGAGTCTGAAGCGGCTCGAGGAGCATGTCACCCAGACACAGCACCTTGTCACGGAGGAGCTTCTCAACGTCCTCTGACGCTCTGCCTCCTCTGGCAGAGGATGTGTTGGTGGACTTCCTTCAGAGTGCTCTCTTCACTGCCAAAAGATATAAATCTAAATCATCAGTTCATCTCCCTCTGCTGAGTCCAGCCTGGGCCCAGACTTCCTCTCCTTTCCTGAGCTGACAGGTGAACGGATGGTTAAAATTTGGAGTGAGGCACCACTGCAGCTGCAGCTACTAACATGCAAATTGCTGCTTCTGAAGGCAATCGAGTAAACAAATGGGCATATTTAGTGTTTACCTTTTTGTTTCATACTCGATTTAATTGATAGCAGTTTATCTGTTCTAACTGTGCTATATAAATAAATTTGACTTGACTTGACTTGACTAATTAATAGAGGAATCAAGAAAAAGGCTTTGTTTGTTGGTGCAGCAATAGAAGCATTAACAGGTGTAATTAGAGCAGAACAGAGATGCCACAATAATCACAATCAGCCTTATTTTTAGGGGTGCGAATCTCTCAGTGTCTGGAGAATCGATTTGATTCAGATTTTTGGTGTCACGATTCGATTCAAAATCGATTTTTGATTCAGAAACGATTTTTCTATTAAAATGGTCATAAATTTAGTTTCCGTTTTGTAACTGACAAGCTGAAAAGAATAAACAACAATGTGAACAAATGGAACATTTATTTAAAACAATAATTTTAGGTTACTTATTGTATCAATTTTTTTGCATCGTTTGATATTTATACCAAAAATAGGAACAAATAATACAGGAATGCATTAAATTCTGTAACTTAAATAACCAGTATTAGGTTAGCTTTTTACTCTGTTACTTAAGATTATTGTTTGAATTCATTGTTTGAACTTGTTTTGTTTTTGAAAAAAGGGGCAGATAAAATAAGATTTATTCTTCTTTCTGCCACCTTTCATTTGAGGTATTCTTTCATATACAGTATTTTCTGGTGTATAGGTCGCATTGCTCAATTATAACCAATAGATTGGAAAAATCCCTAGATAGGTCGCACCGGTGTATAGGTCGCACCTACGTTTAGCTCTGCTGCAAATGTCTGCCACAGGAGCGCACAGCAAGGCTTTTAAGAAGATTAACACTTAAAAACAATTATTTGTTTGATAAAAATTATAGCAAATATATGTCTGAGCTGAACTTTTCCTTAATAAATGAACGTAATTGTGAAATGAGCTGGATTTAAAAATTTGTTTCACCGAAAGTGATAACAAGCCATATATAGGTCGCACCTGAGTATAGGTCGCAGGCCTTGAAAAAAAACATAAAAAGGTGCGACCTATACACCAGAAAATACAGTACTATGAGATATGGTTTTATTTTCTTTATTGTTTGGGTTTTAATGTAAAAAAAACAAACAAAAAAACAACAACAATTTTAGGGCTTTTAGAATCGATTCTGAATCGCCAGGACTAATCTAGATTCTTAAAAAAAAAAAAATCGATTTTTTTTCTGCACCCCTACTTATTTTAATTAAAATGATTATAAAAAAACAAAAACAAAAAAAGAATTTTTTCTGTTTGTTTAGGTGTGTGGCTGTCATAAATTTGGTTTGAAGGATTAAAAAGTGTTGTTCACACGATGAATGTAAAGACTAAACCAAATCCAAAACGTACATTTTAATTGTTTGCTGAATACAAAGGTGGACAGTTATGTTGTTGCTGTTTGTGTTTCTGTACCAGTTGCAAAATCAGTAAATGGATTTTATTGAAACCTTCAGCCTGTCAGGGATACACTGGTTAGCTATTACAGCTACACCTGTACAGAGTCATCCACAAGACTGACTTAGAGAGTATATCTTGCAAGATTTCAGAATGTTGCATGAGATCGCACAATTTAACAAAGTTTGACTAAAATGACTCCAGCTCCATGCATTTCTCATTATAAGACATTATAAGATAGCATTACCGTATTTTCTACCATACACATTGCATCTATTATGCGCCCCCCCGTGACAACCCAGAAATATGGGCCGGCGTTGTGCCAAAAATCGATTGGCTGCCAAGTGGTGGCAGCAGGAGCATGCACGGGAGGACTTTAACAAGAATTTAACAAGATTAACACTTAAAAACAATTATTTGTTTGCTCTAAATTATAGCAAAGATGTGTCTCAGTCTAACTTTTACTTAATAAATGCACTTTGACGGTCAAATCAGCTGCATTTCAAAAGCAGTTTCGTGGAAGCGGGAGCGTGCAGAGGGACAACTCGCTGTGCATTTCTTTGAAATTTAACAAGATAATCACCTAAAAACAATTATTTGTTTGCTCAACTTTATAGTAAAAGTGTGTTTGAGTTGAACTTTTACTTAATAAAATCACTTTAAAGGTCAAAGCAGCTGTATTTCAAAAATATTTGCTGCCTCGGTGCTCCGGGACCGCGCAGAGGGAGGAAATCAGGAAGGAGGAACGCTGCACATGTCTTCTAAATTTAACAAGATAAGCATGGCTGTCTTTGCTCAACATTACAGTAAAGGTGTGTCTCAGACAGTCAAACTTTTACTTAACAAATGCACTTCAATGGTCAAATTATCTGCATTTCACTGGGGCGGTGCAGCAAAATGAAGCTGATTTGACAGTTGTTCCAGGCGACTTGGACAAAGGTGGCAGACTGTGGCAAGACAGTTGTGTCAATAATAGCCACTTTTACCTGTTACATGACACAACGGCATGCCAAACTACTCAAGTGCCATCTAGTGGCTGAAAATGGTTGTGATCAATATTTTCAGAATGAATGAAAACGTTGGTTACGTACTGTAACCCCGGATTATATGAATGCAGGCTATCGCCCTTTAAGCCACGCCCTAGTGGGTTTACCCTTGCGCTTCGCGCCAATCACTGAAGACTTCTAGTCCACGCCCACCTGCCGTGGGCCCCGCCTCGGTCTGCTATTTATTCTGATGCTGACCGAGAATCGGCTCCCAAAAATTTTTCACGCCGATTGAGAAGATTTCTACCTCATGGATACCAGAAGAAGATCCATCAAGAAGTGCCCAGGATGCAAGACCGGCCTCATGCTGCAGGCCGACTTGCATCCTGGCTGCGAGATGTGTCTCGGATTTGAGCATGCGCAGGAGGCGATGGTCCAGTCTCCGGAGTGTCCCTCCTGCCAGCTCCTGCCTCTGGACGAGAGGCAGCGCCGGTTCGACCTCACTGCCCGGACGGCAGCTGAGGCTCGGCCGATGGTGGTCGCTCCGCCCCCTCTGTGGCTCTTGGAGGAGACGGACTACGCGACCACGGGGGTAGCTAGCGAGACCGGTCTCTCCCCCGCTGGGGGTTCAGGTCCGGTCTCACCCTTCATTCCCCAGCTGGAAGGAGCTAGCAGTCGCGTTGCCCCACTTCTATTGAAGTGCGTGGAACCGACAATACCCCCCACCGAGGGAGCAGCCGTGGTCGGCATGGCCGCCACGTCCACACAGATGCCAGCTGGCCCGTCAGCGGACCACGATCCAGTGACCAACCAGCTCTTTGATGTGGAGTCCTGCAGCAGCAGGGCTCCGTCTCCTGAGGGCGCAGGACCAACGGACCCCGACACGGTCGAGCCAGGTCCTCTCTTCAACCTGGCCAACGCGCTGCCGGACATCATCAGGTGGGCAGCGGGTACGTGCGGCATGACGGTCCCTGAATGCACCACTCAGACGTCTGCGACACCACTCCTGGCGGGACGGTTCGCTGCGAAGCCTGTGAGCCAGACGCAGATGATCTGGCCGTGCGTCCCAGACATCCTGTCTCTGCTGCAGGCTGAAGGACGTGACCCGCTGAAAATGAGGGCGCCTGTTTCCTCATTTGTGCCGGTGACGAAGGTCCAGGGACTGACGGACCAGACCTTCCCCTCGGTTCCACCACTGGAGCAAAGTCTGTCCGCGGTTTTTGGCTTAAAATCCGCCAAAGTTGTGGGGAAACCCGCGACACCACCAGCACCTGCAGATCAGTTCTCGACAAAGATGCAGGACCGCATCCACAAGTGTGCTTCGCAGGTTGGTGCCGCGGCAAATAACATCGCTCTCCTCGCCGTCGGAGTCGGGCGGGAGCCGACACACGAGAACGCAGGAGCGGCTCTGGACGCCATCACCAACCTGTGCGGGGCACTGGCGACCTGCTCTGCAAGGATCACAGCGTGGGCTACGCTGCTCCAACGTCAGGTGTGGCTCAAGCTGTGCCCCACCATCACAGAGGAGATCAAGCGACAGCTTCTGGAGGGGCCGATTTCGACGCAGGGTCTTTTCGGCGATCACTACCAGGCTGTGTTCGACCATCTGCGCTCGTCCACAGACGCGCTCGAGCAGGTGAGGAAGCACGCTGCTCCGCCGCGGGCAGACCCTCGAGCTTCACACGGTCCGGTGCGCCCTACGGAGCAGAGTAAGGCGTACCGCAGCGAGAAGAGGCTTTCATCCCCATCAAAGACATTCGCTGTGCCGCACACACCAGCCCCGTCCAAAGGACAACCGGCTCCCTACTTCCAGCGGGGAGCCTGGAGCTCCAGAGGCAGGGGTCGCCAGCAGTCCTCATGGTCCAGCCAGCACCAAGGTGCAAAGCGGGACATGAAAAAATGACGGTGTACAGGGGATGTGTTCTGCAATGTTTTGGTTTCTGAAAATAAAGAATCTGTCTTTGAAAACAGTGTTTTTTATTCAGACACGCTGGTTTCCTCCTTTCAGAGGTCCGTGAACGCATCTCCAGGTTCGTGCGATACAAACAATGCACATTCTTCCACACAAAGCAGAGCTTCAAGTGGTTTCGATGGTCCCCCTGTACCCACTCCAGCCCCGCCTCCCCGTACGAAGACGGGGGCATGTGTACGTGACTGTTTGCAGGCACAAGGCGATGCACTGCACAGTCATGTCAGACAAACTTCTGCTTTTGTTAACTCAGTTACCTGTCATGAGCCTGGTCTGGACAATTTAGCTCCAGCCAGGACATTTCTGCCTTTTTCTCCAACGACTCAAGCCACAGGTAATGCCACTGATCCGTCTCAGAAAAGACGTTTCTCATGCTCACATGAGTCAAACGTGTGTCAGTGCTGCACCCGTGAGGCGACATGCAGTAAACGTCCCTTTTCAAACCGGCCTCCCTTGGGCCAATGCGGACTCTGTCCACTTGGCGGCGGTAGAGGCCAAATTATGTCTCCTCAGGCAGCAGAACAAGATGGCTGCCCCCTTGACGGATCACAGAGCGGTTTGGCTGCAAACTTGCTCTCTGAACAAATGGTTACGGCGTCTGGTTCGCGACGGTTACACTCTGCAGTTTGCAATGACGCCACCCAGATTCAACGGAGTTTTGGAGACGAAGCTCTCGTCTCCTGCACAGGGGGCGGCGCTAAGATTGGAACTACAGGAACTTTTGGCGAAACACGTCATTTCCGGGGTCCCTCCCGACGACGAAATGAACGGGTTTTATTCAAAATATTTTCTCGTTCCAAAGAAATCTGGAGGTCTCAGACCGATTTTGGATCTGTCTTTTTTCAACGACTACATTATGAAACGTCCCTTTCATATGTTGACGTTGAAGCGCGTCCTCGAGAACGTGACGTCAGGGGACTGGTTCGTAGCAATCGATCTCAGAGACGCTTACTTCCACATACCGATCGTCCCGAAACACAGGAAGTTCCTCAGGTTTGCCTTTCAGGGAACCTGTTACGAGTTCAATCGCCTACCTTTCGGGTACGCGCTTGCGCCGCGGACTTTTACAAAGGTAATCGAAGCAGCGTTACAACCGCTGCGTTCGAGGGGCTTCCGAATCATGTATTACATCGACGATCTGTTGCTTCTGTCTCGATCCAAGATGGAGGCAGCTACACAGACGGAGATTTTGGTGAGTCATCTGACCAGTTTAGGCTTCGCCATAAATTGGGAGAAAAGTTCTGTTTCACCAGCTCAACAGATACTTTTTCTGGGAGTCAACTTATGCTCGATAACAATGAAAGCGGTTCTGTCGAACCAGAGAATAGATTCGCTGACGTCACTCCTCCACCGCGTCAAGCCGCGCAACACGGTGTCGGCGATCACAATTATGCGGCTGTTAGGGATGATGGCCGCAGGCCACACGGTGGTGAAACTCGGTTTATTGAACATGCGGAAGTTGCAGAGGTGGTTTATTCGTCAGAGAATAGACCCTGCACGCCACAAAAGGCGCCAGCTCACGGTTCCCCAGTCTGTGAGGACAGACTTGGAGTTCTGGGGAAACCCCAGGACCCTGTCAGAGGGGGTTTCCCTGGGCAAAGTGACGTCACGACGGGCGGTTTTCACCGATGCCTCTCTTTCCGGTTGGGGGGGGACATGTCAGTCTCAGACTGTGGGCGGAACGTGGCCGCCCAGCACGTCTCTCCACATAAACGTGTTGGAATTGTTAACGGTTCACAAAGTTCTGAAACACTTTGTGCACATGCTCCATCATCAGGATGTCCTCGTACACACGGACAACATAACAGCCGCAGCTTACATCAACCACGAGGGCGGGGTTCGATCAACCCAGCTGTTGAAAACAGCCAGGGAGCTGCTTTGCTGGGCAAACGTTCACCTCAGATCGCTGAGGGCTGTTTACATCCCAGGGGTGCTAAACAGAGGTGCCGATATCATGTCAAGAGGGGGGCCTCTGGACAGAGATTGGACATTGCACCCGGACCTGGTGTCTCAAATCTGGTCCAGGTTCGGGAGGGCCGAGGTGGACTTGTTCGCAACACGCGAGAATTCACAGTGCCCCCTGTTCTTCTCCCTGAGTCCCCTCGACACCCCACCATTGGGGGTGGACGCGTTTGCTCACAAACCATGGCCGAAGGTATTGAGTTACGCTTTCCCGCCTGTTCCTCTGCTATCCACACTGCTGGAAAGAGTACGAGAGGAGGGAGTGCCAGTCATTCTGATCGCTCCGGAGCGCGTGAACGCCCCATGGTTCCCGGTCCTGAAGCAGCTGTCAGGCCACTCTTGGAAACTCCCTTGGAGAGACGACGCTCTCCTACAGGCAGGGGGTGCAATAACGAGCCCTCCAGTCATAGGTCAGCACCTGTGGGCTTGGACGCTGAACGACAACGCTTAGAAAACCTCGGTTTCTCTAAAGATGTCATTGGTACCATTCAGGGCTCGCGTGCACAGTCTACAATAGCTGTTTACGCTTCAAAATGGGCAGCTTTTCAGCGTTGGTGTACGGAGAGACATCTGGACCCATGTTCATGTCACCTGGGTCCAATTTTATCTTTCCTACAACTATTGCTAGACAGAAATCTGGCTTTCAGCACCATTAAAACATATGCTGCAGCAATTTCATCATGTCATGAGGGGTTTCATGATAGGACCGTGTTTAATCATGCCATAATGAAACGTTTCTTGAGAGGTGTTCGCCGTCTTAGGCCAGTTTCACGGTCCTTGGCTCCTCAATGGGACTTGGTTACTGTCTTGAACGCACTAACTAAGAATCCTTTTGAGCCTCTAAATGAGGTCCCACTAAAGTTCTTATCATTTAAAACGGCTCTGTTGTTGGCTCTTACGTCAACTAAAAGAGTAAGTGACCTTTCTGGTCTGTCTGTTTCTCCTTCCTTCTTAAAAATACAAGGAGACGGGAGTTCTGCTGAACTTAGGCCTAACCCAACATTCACGCCTAAGGTCATAACGTCTTCATTCAAGTCCAGGATCATCACACTGGACGGGTTTTGCCTTCCTCCTCATTCTAAACCAGAGGAGGAGCAGCTCCACTTGCTTTGCCCGGTCCGAGCTCTCAGATGTTACGTAGAACGCACTGTTGCAATACGTAAATCTGATAGGCTCTTTGTGCATTTCAGAGAAGGCTCTCAGGGTCAACCTTTGACCCCTCAGCGCTTGTCGCATTGGTTGTGTGAGGCCATCTCCCAGGCTTACAGTTCGGCTGGTCTACAGCCTCCCGAGGGCATTAAAGCTCATTCCACTCGAGGAATGGCGGCTTCCACTGCCTTGGTCAATGGTTTGTCGGTACAGGATATCTGCTCCGCAGCTTCCTGGTCGTCAGTAACTCCATTCATTCGTTTTTATCTGCGAGATGTCTCCAGCTCCTCTTTGACACATTCTGTCCTCAGGGTTGCAGCGGAGTAAAAAACTTTCATTATCAATAAAACTATTGATTAAATGACACAGTCGTTTCTGTCTTTATTGATGGGCAATACCGTACAGAACACCTGCTAGTACCCTCGGTGAGGGTGGCGGTTGCCAGGTTGTTGGTTCCAGTCAGACCCAAGTATCTCAACCAAAAATTGGTTTATATATATGGGGGAAAAAATCCATAAATATGTCACTTCAATGTACAAGTCATAGAGCATGTAAATTATGCAAAAAACTGCAACTTGTAGGCCAAAAAATGTGGTAGTGTAAGACGTCAGCATGAAAGTCAGCAGGTAGAATGGAATAACAGGCCTTTAAAGGAACATTATTTTCTTCAAATATTTAAAAACCTGATACATTTTGCCCAAACTTAACAAAATAACGCCACAGCCATTTGCTGTTGCAGTTTGAGGACATTGTGCTTCTGCTGAATTAGCCAAAGAAGTAAAACGTTTCTTTTTGGTATACTTTTGGGGAATAAAAGGAAAGTTTTATGTCTTGGCTTCTACTTCTTCATTTTGCATTTTTGAGTTTATTTTCATCATTAAAAATAAACCTTGTCAGGCTCTGGTGGGAGTTTGACCCTTTGCATGTGCTGCTTTACCCGCTCTTAAGTGTAGGGCGTTCTACTGCTGCTCTGCCTTGAAATCAGTCAAAGTGTCGGCTTATAATGTAAATGCAAATATGTGTCTGCTTTTGTCAGCGGAGTGGGGGATTTTCTCTAATTCAGCACGATACACTGGACTCGTTTTGCCCAGATTGTCACTCACACTCTTTTTGGTGTTTAACACTTCTTTTGCATGGTACGGCGGCCAGTCATTTCCTAAATGTTGAAGGACCTCTAAACTTTTCAACCATGTTAGCTTTTGTTAGGGCTCTTTTAGTCAGAACCGAACCGAAGCCATGTCTGAGTTATTCCCCCTCCTCGCTTCGCTTTGATCCCTGCAGCTGGGTGAAGCTGATAGTTCTTTTTCTCCGACTAATTCCAGATTTCTTGTTGCGCCTCTCACCTCGAAGGCCCTCTCCGATGCCCAGGGCCAGGCCGTCCTTGGTCCACTGTACGATCCCGGTGTAGTTGAAGACCACGCAGGACAGCACCACCCGTTCCCCCAGCACCACGGACTGATCAGCGGGCTCCTGGGAGAAGCGCACACACCACACTGCAACAGAAGGACGGAGAGGGAAATCAATTTTAGGTTCCTTTCATTGCACATGACCATGAGCTGCCATCTTTTATTATGCTGTATTGAGCTACACAGAGCCTCTCTGGTCTTATTGACTCATGCTTGTCCATACAGTGGCTGTTCAGATAATTTGTTGGGTGCTTTTATTGAGTATATGCTGGTTTACAGTCCCTTTTTTTTAGCATGGGCTTTTATGATGAGCGTATTCTCAAATGAACCCAATCTGAGAGAAGTCTCACCAACAGAAGAGTAAAGCGTCTGCGTTTGTACACGTGTACGGTATTCTATACGAGCCAAAGGGAAGGACACAGACGAATGTTGAGATTTTAGTCTCTGAGATTCTTTTAATCATTTCAATTTCTGTCTAGACTCAAAGCTCAGTTGCTCAGATTTGCATATTTATCATTCCTCTGTGTCTTCTGCATCTGTTGAGTCTCTTTAATGCACACTTTTCAAGGTTTTTCCCCGGACTTCACGTTGACGTGCATTTCAGCTCTTGTGCTGCAGGAACACCAACGCCAAGCTACGACCAGCTTTTTTCCTCACACAGTACAAAGGAAGTTGCATACACACACACACTCATATTTCCTGCAGCAAAATGAGCCTTTTGGCAATTGCGGCGCCGCCAAAATACACAAATATAAAAA
>JBBPBX010014286.1:0-12543 GCA_038048925.1 Garcialebias charrua
GAGACTTGGAGCGTTTGCTAGACCTCGGCGGAGAACGATTTCTCCTTGCAGGGGATCTAGAACGTCTTCTGACCGGTGAACGAGTTTTAGACTTTCGGCGAGGAGGAGGGGTCCTGGATCTGCTCCGTTTGCGAGGACTCCTGGATCTGGATCGACGAGTGCGCTTGGGTAAACCAATGGACCGCGAACGGGTTCGCCTGCTCCTGCGAACTGATCGAGACCGTGAGCGGTGAGATCTTGGGAGAGGTGACCTCCTGCGTCGAGATAAGGATCTGCTCCGGGATAAGCGCTTGCCTCCTGCATGCCTTCCTACTGACCTTGATCTGGATCGACCAACAAGGCGTCTAGATCTTGAATGGGAGCGGCGGGGTCGAGTGATAGAACGTGACAATGAACGCCTACCTACACCACTTCGCCGAGGTGACCGGGTCCTTGAGTACCTTGTACCTTCACGAGAACGTGACTTGGATTTCCATCTTCTTCTTGGAGATCGAGATAAGGAGGGGGACCTTCGCCCACCACGTTTAGGAGACCGTGATACCTTTCTTTTGGGAGAGAGAGAACTCCTGTGTCGCTTTGGGGAAACGGACGAGTTTCTCTGCCGTTTAGGAGACTTGGACTTCATTGGAGATCTTAACACCTTCTTTTTCGGAGTAACAGAAGGAGAGGCTGATGGGGATCGGCGTATTAATTTCTTTGGAGACTTACGGGAAGAAATTGGGGATTTTTTTGTGGATTTAGGGGACACAGAGCGAGACTTAGAACGGGATAGCTGTCGGCTCTTTAGAGGAGATGGAGACAGACTTCCTTTTGAGCTCGACCTTGACTGACTTCTAGACCGTTCTTTCACTAATTCAGTTGGATGACTACTTGACTGTTCCTTGCTAAAACTAGGTGATGGTGAACGAGTTGGGCCTGATTCTGACTTTTTTATTTCTAAGATCCTGGGTGGAGATGGAGACCTGGGTGGAGATGGAGACCTGGCTGAATCATGCTCTTTGAGCTTTTCCACTTGAACTGAACTGGTATGATCTTTCAGGCATGGGTCGTCTTTTGGAGCAGTACCTTCCAGCTTTGGGATAATGTCAGGCAATTCCTGAGCACAGCTGAATATACCATCTCTAGGACTTTCTTCTGTCTTCACTTGAACAGTTTCTGCCTGCGTTATCTCATCTGGGCCAGCAGAGGGTAATCTTTTATCATTCTGTGATTCATTGGCATCACAACTCTTTACTCCAGTGAAGGATTCATCCATTATCGGCATCTCTTCTTTCTTCAAGTCAAGCAATTCAGGTTTCTGCAATAGGATGGGAGCCACTTCCTCCTCTTCTTGTTTGCCTTTTGGAACCATTTTGGATATTGGTTCTTTGAGATCAGATCCAGGAGCTGAAGAATATTTGACATCACCAGCTACTTTAGCTCCTTCGCCTTCCGACTCAGAACCTGAAGCTGAGCTGCTTTCAGAGGGAGATGGGGATTTCTTTTCATCTTTTTTCTTCTTCTTTTTCTTTTTTTTGGCCGCTTGTTTTTTATGTTTTTTGGACTTTGTGTCGCCCTCAGTTTCTAAACAGCAAAAGAAATTAGTCAAAGTTAAACTATATTGCAAATTTAACACGGTTAAGTCGGCTCCTCTGGATGAACTAGTCTTTGATGAAACGTTTCATCTTTTATGCAAAAGACTTCTTCAGTCTGAAGAAGACTGAAGTTCTTGGATAAAAGATTAAACTTTTCAACAAAGAAGAATCCATCCAGAGGACTGATCTCGTTCCTACCGGTAGATTATTGAGCATGCATCAGGATATTTTGCAAATGGCATTTATAGTGTGCGTTTATGGTTGCAAAGTACTTTCATTTACCTGTAGTAGCTTTTTTCCCCTCCTCTTTCAGTCCAGCATGTTCTGTAACTCCAACTGCTGCAGCCAGTCGAGCACTAAAAAAATGGAAAATAAGGAATTAATTTTGTATCTAAAAAAAAGTTTAAAACTTGTTATAACTGAAATGTAATTTGATTAATCACAATGCAGAAACTTGTGATTTTTATTTATTTATAATTTTAAATTGAAAAAATTAGACTTACGTAGACTGGTAAATTACAGAAAATCTCTGTTTATTGTTAAAATTTTCAACATGTCACTTTGAAGCTGCAGTCTGCAGTTCTGTAGTGCAGTCTAAGTTTTCTAAAAATGTATTTTTAACATATTTCTTCACTCTGTCACTATCTCCTGACAGGCTGATGTTAGACAAAGTAATCTCTGAAAAAAACTATAGTCCCCTTGCTTCTCCAGGTGGTAAATAAGAATTTCAAAAAAGCCACAGTGACCCGCCGTTAACCAGCCAATAAAAACAGAGTTTTTAACCAGCCAATAAAAACAGAGCTTCTCACTTCTCACGCTCCTAACCCACGCCCCCCGTCCCAGCCCGCAGCGGCCGCGCAGGTTCTCGTTGAAATAATTGCAAAGCGATGCAAAACTGTTTTGTATGTGACACAAATGTATTAAATTCCCCTTCTTCATCCCTGATCTGGACTTTTCTTTTTTTTTTTTGCCAAAAGTCAAGTGATCGCTTCATCCTCCGCAGCTGAGTCCATGACTGAAACATTGAGGAAATGAATGAATTTGTCACGAGCAAATTAAACTCTGGTTCAACGTGGCTGCGTGCGGCTCTGCAGATTTCATGGTGTTTTGGTGTGCTGGACCAGCGCTCCCTGTTTTTATTTTATTTTTAGAACGTTTTATTAACATATAATCACAGAACTTCGCAGCTGCTGACAGGAAATGTAGTGGAGGCGGAGCATTCGGAAGCAGAGCTGAATTTCACTGACAGCTGAGCCATATATGGCTCTGAGTGGGGAGGGACCAGAAACGTGTCTCTGTTCAAAATTTCCTGTGCTGCGTTCTACCAAAAACTGCAGACTGAACCTTTAAACAACGTCTTGAAAAATTGTGCATTTAGTTACAACTTAGTAAATTACAGAAAATCTCTGTTTATTGTTCAAATTTTCAACACGTCACTTTAAACAACGTCTTGAAAAATTCTGCATTTAGTTACAACTTAGCATTGTATTCACCGGTATTAATAATAATAAATGTAAAATCTTAATTCCCCTGACCTGGCTCTAGTGGTCCTGACAGGTCTTGGTTGAGGTTGGGGCTCTGCATCGGACTCTGCACCAGATTCTGAACTGCTATCTTTCTCGCCTTTTCTCTTTCTCTTTTTCTTCTTGCTTTTATGCTTTTTGTGCCTCTTGTTTTTCTTATGAGGAGATTCAGTCACTTCTTTGGCATGCACGTCATCTTTCTCAGGTGCTTCATCTTCACCTGTATGGGCAAATAAAAATTGTGACTACAAAGCTCTTTAGAAGTTCACAGCAAAACCCCGATTTTTTTTTTTTCACTAACAACTACCGGTATCTGTCCTTCTTTCACATAAGGAATGAAACAGTGACCAGATTTTATGGCTAACAATATAAAATTTCACATTTAA
Organism: Garcialebias charrua; assembly: GCA_038048925.1. Classification (NCBI taxonomy): domain Eukaryota; kingdom Metazoa; phylum Chordata; class Actinopteri; order Cyprinodontiformes; family Rivulidae; genus Garcialebias; species Garcialebias charrua. The sequence goes on from JBBPBX010014286.1 coordinate 3,484, forward strand.
GCGTTTAAGTGCATTTAAGTGTTTAAGGAAATCTATTTGCAGGCAAGTGTAATCTATTCTTATCAAAGTCCAGTCAAGTCAATTTTATTTATAAAGCACATTTTAAATAGCAGCTGTTGCCAAAGTGCTTAAGAATAAAAGTGCAAAGAATAACCGACTACCCGGTACATCCAGGAGCACACAGAATGACATCTTCTCAACTTGGTGATTTCTCTAAAATGTAATTTTCTCTCAAATAAATAAACCAGTCATATCATAAAATTTGTTTTAAATGCAAGATAGTTGAAATAATCTTAATACAACTAATTTAAAGCAGTACAGATTTTTTTTCCTGTCCTACCCATCACTCACCTGGTTTAACGTCCACAGCACACTCCATTATGCCAGCACCAAAATTTTGCAAAAACTTCTGACAACTTTGCTGTGTTTCTGTTTCACTCAGCACTGGGGAAGAAAACAAAGGTTTTGCAATTAAAAGATGCAACAACACAAAAATATTTTACAATGCATTTATCACACACTTATCGGTACATCCCAATGGCAGCACAACAGCAATCTAAAATTTATCTGACACTTGGTTCTTGGGACAAGATGAAATTGTCCCACCATCCAAGCCAGAACACATTTATTCTATTTAAAAACATCTAAAGTGATGGTTGCCACACTAACACCAACAATTGCGGCCCAAAACAAATGGGACCAACATTTGACATAAAACCCAACTTAAAGTCTTCAAGCAGCACATGGATTTCCTATCAGATTTAAAAAGATTACCAGTAAGCAAATCTCCCACCATATTTGCCTTTTTAACACTACAAGACAAAAAAGGTCTCCAAACACTAAAAATAAACTAATTTAGTGATTATAAAATAATCTGAACACATTGGGTCAGATTCTTTATGGTGTGTTTCAAACAACAGTGAAGCGTGACACGTTCCATACACTCAATAATTGCTGAACTTGAGAATTTATTTTAAACATTAAGGTTATTAAAAATACAAACATAAGGATCTATAATAGCCATAATGAGCAGAGAACATGTGAGATGACCTACTACACAAAAACATAAACATATATAAACTTTATATTCATATATCGTCTTTTAAATAAATGACCATCACAAGTGTCAAAATACGCTTCTGAGATTACCTCGTAAATGCTAAAGCTACAATTCTCAACATGCCGCTTTTCTTTATCATATATGAAGACGAAACAGTCGGCAATAAGTAATAATTGTTATAAGACTAACGCGAAATAATAAAGACCGGTTGAGCATGATAACTAAACAAAGCCAAACGAGAGGCAAGTTGGGACCGTAAACACGTTAGATAACGCTGCTCACTGTCAGGCCTGCACGACTAAGCTAACATGCATCCACAAAGGGTACCAAAGTACTTTACGTTATTTAAACTAAAACTTGAATTTATATAGCAAATATGCACTTGTTTTAATTGTTCCATACACATTTTAACGATCGGGCATCTTGTTAGCTGTAATAAGCTAAATGTGCTGCCTGCATCATGCTGCTGCGGCCTGCAAATCACGTCTAGCTCGAGACATTTCGCTAATCAAGCTGCTCAGCCCGCTGAACATTTAGCCGTTACGTATGCCAACGAAGAAAATTATTTCGTTTGTTTAGACCAATTTATTTTTTACAGCACATATTTACCCAGTTTATGTTGAGTAGCTGCAGTTCCTGTGTAGAAAAATGTCAAAAGACACCCGTCCAGTTGTTGAATATGCTAATCGTTAACGTTAGCTTACGCTCTAGTCCGCCATGATGAAGAGAGGTATCCCAGCATGCCATGCTTCGCGGTTTGAATGTCTGCGTCACTCACCAAACCAAAGTACATCTTTACCGTTAAAATATTTCCTATTTTTTAAAATTACTTTGCAAATATTTTTTTAGTTGGCCTTCAGCACGAGAATAACATAAATTGGTTTTAAAAAAAATACATAATTACCTTGTTAGTGTCTTCTCAGTTTAAATATAACTTACAACACTGAAACCTAATGTTGAGTTTGTAGTATTCAGTGACTATATAAACTGTAATAACAAGAATAATGTCCACTTTATTATTAAATTTGTTAACCTGCTAAATTTGTTTGTATAGACTGTGCTTTTATTCTGGTGGATACATCGGAAGCGCCCCCACTTGCGTTTGTTTTGGTGGGTACACACCGGAAGTGCCTCATTTATGGTCCGTCTAGCGATTAACGTAAATAAAAGTTGTATTATTATTTTAGACCATGCATGCGTTCACGTTGAAATATTTTTATCACGTGAAAAAAAACATGAAGAGGTTTCATATCAACCTTGACGATTCAGCTTTTACTAAAGAAAGAGCACCGGTGTGTATTTTTCCTTATTTGTAGCAGCTACTTAGCTAAATGGCTAGCAGAACAAGCCAGGCTCAGTTGCCCAATAACATAACATTTTAAAAATAGCTTAGCAAGTTAACTAAAATATTTTTGGGAGAGTAAGCTTGCTAACATACTCTTGTATGATTTCATATGCAATTCTTGATTAATTAAAAAAAAAAAATCCCTTCAAATTATATTTTTCAGCCAAAGCCACAGTTTCAGTCTTCATCTTCATCTGGACAACAAAACTCTACAACTTCGACTGCTTCTACCGCAAAGCCTGCTGCCAAACAAGTCCAGCCCCTGTCTTATGCAGAATACATCGTCCAGAGTAAAAGTAATGTCGCTGCTGTTCCACAGAGAGATTCATTTCCCCAAAAGCTACCAGACCCCAGGACTGAAGGTGCTGGACTCTCTGGTCTGAAACAAGCAGATCCAGAGTCATCATGCACAGGAAGAGGTTGTGAAACAGACCAAGATTATGTTAAAGACATTGAAGCTCAACCAGAGCAGGTGAAAAAGAGTGAGGAGACACTGATGGTTGAGGGTAACTTCCAAAAGTCAGATCCAAGCCTGAAGGGTCCCAAACCAGTGGGGTCTGGGAGCAGCATTATTGTTAGTCCTCGGCAGGTAAACCTAAACGTTTTTGACCCACACAAAAAATAGATATGCAAAAATTACCCCTTCATGCATCTTCCTTGTGTATTTGATGTGTTTTAAAATACAAGACCCCTTTGTGTTTGTTTTTATTTCTTCAGAGAGGAAATCCTATTCTGAAGTTTGTGAGGAGTGTGCCGTGGGAGTTTGGAGATGTTGTGCCAGATTATGTTTTGGGACAGACAACCTGTGCCCTCTTCCTCAGGTGGGTTTTTATAACCAGGTTCCCCTGACAGCAATTTTGAATCACAGTAAATAATTTAGGTTAAACTTATTTTTGTGTATTTGTACATATAAATACATTTTATAGTAAACTTTGTCCTAACTCTTATTCTCCTGTTGTTGTTGTTGTTGTTGTTGTTGTTGTTGTTGTTGTTGTTGTTGTTGTTGTTGATGCTGATTTTGTGCCCAATTTGAAGTTTGAGGTATCACAACCTCAATCCAAACTATATCCATGATCGTTTAAAGCTGCTTGGAAAAACATTCACCCTGCGTGTGCTGCTGGTTCAAGTAGATGTGGTAGGTACAAAAAACTTGTATAGGCAGCTTTATTTAAAGCATTTATGCTTTGGTTTCAATTTATCAGCCAAACTGGGAGGAAAACAGTCACTGTTTTTTTTTTTTTCGCATTAACAAATTTAATGGTATATATTTGTATGTAATTCTATAATTTATGTCCCCCTGGTTTGTTGGCATGCCTTATTTTAAATAAGCTTAAAGTTTTACACCTAGTGTGAAAATGTTTACCGGTACTTGTAATAGAGTCTTGATTTACTACCTCAAAGGCTTCAACACATTGCTCTTGTGTTTTGTTTTTGAATAGAGAATAATCATGGATAGATATTTACTTATTTAAAAGTCTTTGGCCACAGCTAGTTGAAGTGTAAAAAAGAGTTTTTATTAATTCATTCAACCTTTATTTAGGCAGGTTAATCCCATTGAGCCTCGAGGACTCATTTACAAGAGAGACCAACAAAGACAAACAAATGAAAATCATTATGAAAACCTATTCCAAAACTGAAGATAAATACCAATATTTTGTTTATCTTGTGACAGTCATTAACAGAAAAAACACTTAAGATAAGTGAAGTCATTACAAATAGTTGACAAAGTTTCAAACATGCATCAATAAATCAGCCTTCACAGGACAGTAAGTGTAATGTGAGCTGTCCTTGCAGAGCTGTTCAGTTGTGAAGAATGTCTTTCAACCAAATGGGTTTCAGTTAAACTCGTGTAAAGCTGTCAACTATTTTTGACATCACAAGGAGGAAAACACAGATGTTCTACAGTCTAAACAAAAATCTCCTGTCTCAAACTACATTAAAGGTTTAAGATGGAACGTGGTTTTAAATGTCTTTTTATCATATTTTTGTGACAGAAAGATCCTCATCATGCATTACAGGAGCTGGCTCGTATCTGTATCTTGGCAGACTGCACTCTTATCTTGGCTTGGAGGTAAAACTGCAGCAGATGCTGTGTGATAGATTCGAATGCTACCTTCTCAAAACTGAGTGCTTGTGACTGGCCTTGCCTTGGCAACATAAAAGTGTGAATGATGAAGTTGGATGATTTTTTTTTTACCTGAAGGTGTTTGGCTTTGGGAGTTCAACAGTTTAATCAAAACTTTACGAGGCACTTTGTTTAAATAGCCTTCAAGTCTAAATCTAACATGTTTTCTCATTTTGCTGATAAACTGGCAGCCCCGAAGAAGCAGGACGTTACCTGGAAACGTATAAGTCATATGAGAAGAAACCAGCTGACCTCCTAAAGGAGCAAGTTGAAAAAGACTATCTTTCAAAGGTCTGCTTGTCTTACATGCCTTCTTTTGCCACAAAAATAGTGACACAAATGGAAAATACATAATCTTGTTAACTTGATTCTTTTTCTTAAAGGTTACAGATTGCCTGACGACTGTGAAATCTATCAACAAAACTGATGCTGTTACTTTGCTGTCCACTTTCTCAGTGAGTATTTTTGATGTGGGGGAGATGGGGTCGTTTTTATGTCGTCTGAACCAAGGGTTGATTCCTGGACTTGGACTGACTTTTCACTTCTCTTGACTAGAATTATTCATGGGAAATAGATGCAGATGATGCACTTTTCTTTTACAGTCTGTAGAAGGAATCATCAATGCCTCTAAAGAAGAGTTGGTTCTCTGCCCTGGCCTTGGACCACAAAAGGTGAAGAATACAAAAACAGAAGATTAATATGCTGATAATAGACAGAACATTTGCCATTTTATCGTCTTGTTTTGTGTTCACAGGCAAGACGTCTTCATGATGTGCTTCACAAACCTTTTCTCAAGTCAAAGACAGACAAAAGCTGAGACTTTTTACAGTCAAGAAGAAATGACGTCACTTTGGCCATGTTAAGCAGCATTTTACATTTTAATTAAATAATTTTCTCATTCACTAAAATGTTAAAAGATACAGTATATGTATAAAACATTTTTTTTTTTACCTGACTAAGCATTAGCCCGGGGGGGCCTGTGAATGGTTGAAGCTGCAAAATGTTTTTGTTTATGTGCATGTAATAAACAATGTTTTATTTTTATACTGTATAATGTCCCCCTGCTGTTATTTATGCTTAGCATAAACCAAAGAATAAGAGAGAAAAAAGTGTTTATGAAAGAATGAGTTAGTGATTGGAAATATCCAAAAATACCTAATTGTCAGAAAAAAAAATGTCAAGGCAAATACAAAGGTTAGATATTTAGAAGTACTGTACTGTACTGCAATCCAGTAAATCCTGTGTAGGATTGTGATGCGTTAGAATGCATGTAAAGGAGAATAGAATGGCAAAGGGATTTTAATGTAAAATGTTTCTTTTTTCCTCATAATACCATACATCAAATTTGTATGGGTCATCATTTTGAAAACAAAAGTCCTAATTACTGTACTGTATGGGAAACTCAGAATTAGCTATTGTCTTGAAATTATGATTTAGCGTCAAATTATGAAATGCTAAGTCAAAATTGTGAGAAACTCAATTATAAATATGAGTTATGATCCTAATGCTAAATTTTATCGCATAGTTATGACTTTTTATTTATTTATCCTGGAATGGTTTTTAAACCATAAAATAATCCGCATTGAAGAGGAGTTTAGAAATTTCCGATAATTTTGAAGGCGCCACCGTCAAAACAGGAAGTGATCCGTTCTGCTGCGTTTTGCCGCTTCGCTGTAACAAATACACTGTTCTTTGTGGTAAAATAAGGCCATTTCAAAGTGGTTAAAAGGGGTGAGGTTATTTTTTAAGAGGAAATTCAAACAGTTTACAAAGCTCGTTTGAGTCATGCAGGCAGACGAAGAGGAGGAAGACGCGGCTCCTGAAGAGTTTGTTGCCTTGTGTGATTTCTCTGGGAGTTCCTCGGAGCAGGTTGGAGAACCAGCTGCCCTCTCGGGGACACAGCTGGAATGTCAGCACTAACTTTTGACTGTTTGTCTCACAGCTTAGCTTCAGCTCAGGAGACAGGCTGCTTGTTCACTCCAAGCCTTCAGCTGACTGGTGGTGGGCAGAGCTGCGGGGGGTCAAAGGTTATGCTCCTGCCAGCTACCTGCAGCAGGCCTCTGCTGAGGGGGAGGACAACACTTCAGAGGACCCTTGGCAGGATGACGAATACTTCGGCAGCTATGGCACCCTGGTTGGACATTATCTTTTGCTGACATTTACTCTTATTCAACTTTATCTCCAAAAGTCTTTACCACACACAACAAAAAAGAAAACCAACATTAAATGTATTATATGTTGCACAATACTGTATAACAAACCAACAGAGATCAGCAGCATCACAGTCCACCCACTTTGTGGTAAAGCTGCAGGAATAACTCAGAGCTGCCATCAGCAGCCTGATGGTAGAAGGAACAAAGGAGTGAGACAGTCTGCCTGTCTTATTGCCAGATCTCGTGACAGAAACAAGCGAGCAGCCCCATGAAAACAAGCCCAACTGGCAACCCACCCCATTGTGTAAAACAAAGGCCGTTTTTAAACAGTATAAACTTACATTTATTATGGCATTACATATAAACATCAAAATTATGCTAAACACTTTGAAGAACATATCAACTCTAAAAAAATAAAAATATATTTAGCCTGGTTAAAACCAGACCCTTGTCCTTCACTTCGCTTCAGACAAGGGTCTGGGACTTGTCCATTGAAAAACGATTCTTGCTGGAGGTGTGGCCTCTGCCTGAGGAACAAAACCATTGGATCTTAAAATTTTGAACAGGTAAAGCATTCTGCTCCCTCCCCCTCAGAGCTCTGCCGAACTTGACATCTGCTCCGCCTCCTGCTGAATTTTCTCTCGCTGCCTGCATTCTGTGTTTATAACGTTTGAAAAAAATTAAATAAAACCATGTAGCGCTGGTCCAGAAGACCAGAAAATATGCAGGGACTCGGGCAGCAACGTAAAACCCTATTTTAATTCTCTCGTGACAACCTCAGTCATTTCCTTATTCTTTGCACAGCAGCGGCGCCGGAGAGAGAGGAGGAGGAGAGCGATCACTTGACTTTTGGCAAAAAAACAAAATAAAACTCCAGATAAGAGATTAAGAAGGGGAATTTAACACATTTGTGTCAAATATAAAACAGTCCTGCATCGCTTTGCATCGCTTTGAATGAGAACATGCGGCTGCGCGCTGGCTCTGGCTGCGCTGGGACAGGTGGCACTCAGCGGAGAGGAGGAGGAGGGAGCGATAACTTGACTTTTGGCCAAAAAAACAAAAGAAAACTCCAGATAAGGGATTAAGAAGGGGAAATTAATAAATTTGTATCACATATAAAACAGTCCTGCATCGCTTTGAATGAGAACATGCGACTGCTCGCTGGCTGCGCTGGGACAGGTGGGGGCGTGGGTTAGGGGCCAAAAACTCCGCCCCTTCTGTTCTCTGATTGGTCCGGTCAAAAATCTACCGGAGAAATCGTTGTCTATGGGAGAAGTCCCAGACTGTGCAGTGAAGGGAAATGAGAATTGAGCGGAGCTGTGCAGGAAGGCGAGGGCCAGGCTAATTTAGCATATTTATACAAATCAATCCCATTCAGCCTCTGGGACTCAGAGAGACCTGAATTTTAAAAGAAGAGTGATGACAACAATGGACAACGACAACAACAGACAATCATAAAGGATGCGTACAAATTAAAAAATAAAATAAAAATTAAACAGCAAACTCATAGTAAGCTAAGTCAACAAAAAACTTTCTGTAATCTCTATCCTGAATCATGCTTTAAGTGTGCGCTCTTTCTCCCATTCTTTATTACTGTATATTTTTTCCCATACTCAGGGCCGGATTTATGCAGGGGCTATCAGGGGCTTGAGCCCGGGGCCCCGTAATTTTAGGGGCCCCCAGAGCCTCCGGACCCGCCCCCTAAGTTTTTTTTTGTGAACGGATAGTCTCAAACACGTTGTCTCACAAAGGAGAAAACTGTTCTTGTTAGGTTTTATGTAAAACTGGATGATTTTATCTTTTATTCGCTTCAGCGCGGCCGGTCCCCTCCCGCTGCCGGCGGGGGAGGGAGGGGGTGTGTGCGGCCGGTCCCCTCCCGCTGCCGGCGGGGGAGGGGGGGTGCGCGCAGCCGGTCCCCCACCCACCGCTGGTGATAAGGAAGAGAAAGTGGAGGTGGAGGTGAATGGAGAAATAAAAAGTGCAGGAACGGAGGCAAAGGAGCTGGTGTAGGAGAAAGCAGGGGCGGCTGTAGAAGAAATGGAGCTGGGGCCCCCCAAACCAGGTGAAGAAACAAGGGAAGAGAAAAAATGAAGTTGCTGCAAGCGTGTTGCAGGGAAGTTTGTGTTGAAGTCCAGGCAACAATAGCTATTCAGTGATTTTATTTTGTGATGGAAGCATCATATTCTAGTTTCAAACCCTAACATGTGGTTTTGTATTTAACCAGTTCAGGGTTGTTTGTAGTTTGTGACAACTGGCATATTAAAGTTGTAAGTTGTGAAAACTTACTATTCAGTCATTTTCTGCTCATCATCTGAACCAAAGCAAAACAAACAAACATATATATATATATATATATATATATATATATATATATATA
>JBBPBX010014286.1:18339-29652 GCA_038048925.1 Garcialebias charrua
TTTTAGGATTTCAGCTTTTTTTATTGCATCGAAACACTAAAATATATATGCTGGTAGTATACTGTACAATTTAAACAATAAATAAGAAAATATATAAACTAGATTTTTTTCCTTCTATGTTTATAATAATATAAAATCCAAGTCAAAAGGAGTTTAGGTGGTCATCATGTTGAACACCAGTGTGCTTGCAGCTTCACCTGCTGAATGAATAATGTTACTACATGGAATAAACAGCTCAGTGTTTCAGGTGTATGCTGTGGAGGCGAGCTCCATGGCGGACTACACCCGGCAGCTGGTGAAGCAGAACGGCTGTGAGGAGGTGGTGGCGGTGGTCCAGGGTCGAGCTGAGGAGCTGGAGCTGCCGGAGCAGGTGGACGTCCTGGTGTCTGAGTGGATGGGCAACTGCTTACTGGTAAGACTGACTCTCCCACTGCAGTCACTTCAAGCTTTCCTCTAATCTTTCTCGCCTGAATACAGTAAATCCCTCGTTTATTGCGGGGGTTACATTCCAGACCCCCCCCTGCAACAAGTGAAAATCCACGAAGTAGCGACATTATATTTATTTCAGTATTTATATATATTTTAAGGCTTTAGAAACCCTTCCCACACTTGCAATGTTCTAAAGTTTAGAACATTTAAGAGTTTAGAATCTAAACTCTTAAATCTACGTCATTTTAACAACATACGTACAGTACTGTATATGTAGCTACTAAATTTTACTTAACAGGCTTGGCAGAACAGCAGCGGCTCGGTTCTGGTCCGACTCGGTTCTGTTTCTGCAGACTTGCCCTGCAGCAACAAAGCCCACAATCCATGTTCTAAACTCTTAAACCTACTAGTTTTAACAACATACATTACTTACAAAGTAAATGTAGCTACTAGGTTTTACTTACCAGCGTGCGCCCACTCGGAGGGCCTCGGGGGGCCAGTTGAAAGAGATGAAAAAGTCCTGGTGGATGGAGCGTGGGACCTTTGGTGACACGTGTCCCACTTGGAAGTCCTCGTGGGCTTGCAGCTCTCAAGATTCACCAATGGGAGGTCCGGTTCTGGTCCGATTCCGTTGGTTCCGTGCAGCTCTCTGCATCCGCTGGGCACCGAGGTCACTGTAATAAGCGCCAAACTATTTCCAATCAGATCAAAACTTTCCCTCTTGTACTGCACTGTATTTCAGCAGAAGGCAATGGGGCTTCTAGGCGGGGCCCTGTTGGCTTCTGGGAAATGTATTCATACTGTATGAGTGGGGTTACAGTGTAAGCTTATTGAGAGAAAACTACAAAATGGTGGTGCCTGTCCAAAGTATTTTTTCATATTTTTTTTTGCTGCACAGTATCCAGTACTGTCCCAATCACGTGAGTAATATTAAAGTTGACAATCGTATCCTGTACAAATTTTTTTATCGTGTTCCATCGTGCTTTGAAAAACCGTGATAGAGTCCGCAAAAGTCGAATTGCGAAGTAGATTTAATTTTCAGCCACAATAAGGTTTGAAAGTCTTACTTTTTTTTTGCCCTTTGCTTCCTGTCTAGTTTGAGTTCATGGTGGAGTCAGTTCTTGTGGCCAGGGACCGCTGGCTCCGTGATGGAGGTGTGATGTGGCCCTCCTCTGCTGCCCTCACCCTGGTCCCATGTCAAGCCCACGGCTATTATACAGAGAAAATGGCCTTTTGGGAGCGGCTGTACGGCCTGGATTTCACTCCTCTTCAGTAAGAGCCACTGAACAACGTCCTGTCTAGTTTTTATTCTTCCGTTTTCACCTCATTTTCAGACGCTGAACTCGGCAGCACATTTCATTTACTTCAATAAAATGACAGGTTAGCACTGGCTTGTGTTTGTTTTAAATTCATCATTTGCTGAAATGACTGCTCTGTGATAGTCTGGGGAAAAAAAAGAAAAATAAGCTAACGCATCGGTTATATTTTAGCACAATTATGATGGATAGGAACTACCGGTATGTAAAAAAATATTAATAAAAATAAAGTTTTCTTGGAATTCTAGTACTTCTCACAAGACTCCACGTGGTCCTCCTGTAATGAACGTTTCCAGTCCAGGACAAGTTTTAAACAGGTGATAGTCAACGTTTGTGTTAGGCTTGTTCTGTGCAGCACTCCCTTCGAGTTCACTGCAAAGATAAACACAACTTGAACTTGAAGATAACAATTACTAAACAACCACAAAGGCAGGTGGTAAAACCTCCCTTTCCTCGTGTGACGACAGAGCAGTGCATTGGACACAGTGGCATTGTGTTGTTGCAAAACAATTGCAATATCTTCTTTCCCAACACAAGAACACAAAAAATTGTTCTGTACTCTTCAGTAAGTAGCATAAATGTCATTTTTAATTTTGTCTGTTGATTCTTGTTAGCTCATTTGTCTTTTTGTTCTGAATGTTCTGTAGGCCTTTAGCACAGCAGGAGTTCTTCACCAAGCCCAAATTCAGCCACCTCACGGAGCCCGACGACTGCCTGGCTGCTTCCTGTGACGTCATCCGTCTCGATATGTACACGGTGCAAGTGAGGGACCTTGAGGTAACCGGTGCATTTCATCTGTGCAATCTGCTGCAGCTTCAGCTTATCGCATTGTGAAACTAACAGGGCAGTGTTTCGTTTCTCAGGAAATAAAGGGAGAGTTTCATTTCTGTGTGAAAAAGGCCGGGGTTTTCCATGGATTCACGGCCTGGTTCACAGTTTGGTTTGAGAGCCTGGAGAAGCCACAGTGGAGCTGAACACCGGACCAAACTCTGAGTATAACCACCCCCCACAAGAAAATAGTGTTAAACTTGAATCAACACGTATAAAATGAACCCCATTTGTTCCTGTTCAGGTCGACCCATTGGAAGCAGACTTTGTTCATGATGGACAGACCGGTCCGTGTGAGCGCTGGAGACTCCATCGGAGGATCTATTGTTCTACACAGAAACCCGACGTGGAGACGTCACATGACCGTTACTCTGCACTGGAACATCAACAGCAGCTCCGGTGATACAGACAAGGCAAACAGCTTAAACCTTTATCCACATTCGTTTATGATTCATATACTGTCCCACAGGAGTTTATTTCTTGGTTTTTTTTTGTTGTCTTGTTTTCAGGTTGGGACAAAAAGTTTCCCCATGTGGAGATGACAAAACTCACACAATGGAAAACCAGTCCAGTTTGGTTAAACGAGTACGGCCTTAAGTCCAGAGGGTCATCTGGCTGGAGGTTTGGGCCTGTAGTGAGCAGCCTGATATCTGCAGGAGCAGATCACAATCACATTAAGAGAAGATGCAACACACCTGGAGAGGAGGCATACGGATGGAGGACAAACGGTTCAGATCAGCCAGGGTCGGGCTGAGTGCAACAGAGGGAAATGCCCATCTCACCATGTTTTTGTGTTTATTTTACTCACACCATCATGTACGACATTTGAAGAGTCAGGATTTAATTTACTCTGCTGTTTATGGCTACAGCACACGTCTTTCGGGTTGTTTAAATTGGAACATTTTAACAATACTTTCTAATTGTTTATACACTCTGTGACGGACTTGCAACCCGTCCAGGGAGAAAGGAAGAAGTGGGTAAAGGTAATGGATGGAGGGTAAAAATCCCTCCATTCATTATACTGTACACCTAAAAATTAAAGTGAACCAGGTACACCAGGGGTTCTCAAACTTTTTGGGTTCAGGGTCCCCTTACAGGGGAGAAAAAGTTTCAGGGACCCCCCCCTCCCAACCGTCATGTTTATTAAATAATTTTCTTCAATTTGTCTCTTTAATGCAGTGGAAATATTTGTATACCGTTAATAATTAAGACCTGTTTTTTAATGGTGTTAATACAATTTTTATACATTTAAACATGGGGTATTTTTCATTCAAGACACAATTAACATTTTAATTTTTAAATTAAAATTACAGTTTTGAGACAATTAACAGCATCAAAAAACACTTTATTCACTTAATGAACATAAATGTATCGCCACTTCTTCAAATTATTACAGCGAACTCTTTACATAACACTGAACGGAAACAGCAGTAGTCATACCAAGTAACTGCTTCATTTGTAAACTGATCGATGCTGGAACGTGAATAGCGGGGAGGTAGTCGGGGTCCTCCAGAAAATTTTGAATAAAGCAGATGTGATTTCCTGCATTTTGTTGTATTTCAACAGGTTGTTAAACAGCTACATGCTTGTTTAAAAAAAAAAAAAAATTTTTTTTGCAGACCCCCATTTGAGAACTGATGTACACGACAGAAATAATAACTTATTGCACTTAAATATGCAATAAATATATTGAACAAAACACTGCTGGTGTTAAAGTCAGATGCTAATTATTAAAATAAGAAACTTTCCCTTTGTTGTACTTTCTACCAATTTCCTAGACCAGAGTTTTGGCCTCTTACAGCTTAGCTTCCGTCTGAAATTATACATTAGAACTACAAGAAGAATACTTTCAATAAAATAACTTTACAATTAGTAAACCTTTGCCGATTTCAGTTCAGTAAAGTATGCTAGATTAATATTTTTGCCTCTTTTTTCTCAGAATTCCCTCCATTTGTAAACATTTGACCTTTCCTTGCGACGTTAACCTTTCTGTGCTGTGATGAAACCGCTCGTCGTCTTCACTACGGCTCAGTCTTAAAAGACTTAGATTTCACTTTGGAGCAGGTGTTGACCTCTGAGGACGAGGACTGCGTCTCAGGAGATGCAGACCTGGAGAGCGGAACAAAGAGGGGGGGCTTCACGACTTTGTACTCGAGCTCGTTTTTCTTGCTCAAGTGTTTGTCACAGTGGCTGATGAACGTGTCCAGCTTGGCGAAGGTCTTGTTGCACACCTTGCAGTGATACGGACGCTGTCCTTTCTTGAGGCGTACGTGCAGCCTGATGTAAGAGGAGTGCACGAAGGTGCGGCAGCAGACGCCGCACTTCAGATCCTCCGCGTTACCTTGCGTTCCCTTAGGCTGGCTGAGTGCGGGTGCACGAACAGGTGCTGGTTTCGCCTGCCCGCAGGCCTCTCGAGCCTTGTGAGCGAGCAGAAGCGGCTGAGAGCGAAAGCTGGTGCCGCAGCGCTCACACGCGTACGGTTTCTCCCCGGTGTGATTGCGGATGTGTGACAGAAGCCCGGCGTTCTGGGTGAAGGCCTTGTTGCAGAAGATGCACCTGAAGGGCTTCTCTCCTGTGTGGAGCCGCCGGTGCGTCTTAAGATGCGAAGCCCGGCCAAAAGTCTTCCCGCACTCTGAGCATTTAAACGGCCTGTCTCCGCTGTGGGTCGACGTGTGAACGATGAGGTGGGTGGACTGCTGGAACAACTTGCCACAGATGTTGCACCTGAACTTCTTCTCTTTACCATGCGAGGCCACGTGAAGGTTCAAGTGGGCGGAGGAGATGAAGGTTTTGGTGCAGACGGTGCAGCTGTGAGGGTTCGGGTGCTTGTGGGACCTCCGACCATTTGAGGGGCTGCTGCCTGCCTGACAGGATGAACATCTGGAAGGGCGAGCTGAGGCTTTTGCTGCAGCTGATGTGCTGGACGGGTCAGGCTCAGATTGAGGGGGACTCAAACTGCATCCACAGTCTGAGCAGAGCTCTGTCTTTACCAGATTTAACCAGCATGCTGCCATTTACAACCACAGCAAGAGACGAGGGGAGTCAACCTGCGAAAAGCAAAACGGGCTTTAGAGTGGTGCAGCTTTTACACACACAAATCAACTATATCCCCAGTTCCCGCACCACACCACCAGTTTTATTGTAGTTCGTCAATAAGCACTGGTAAAATGGAGAAATTGCATTTCCTGTGAAAATGCAGTGTGAATGATTGCTGAAGAATTTCCCAAACACAGCTGAATACAGTACAGTAGTAGCTAAATAAGCTTAAACTAGAAGAAGGAAGCCGAAAGAGCACAATTTGGGTTGAAAAAAAGAAATTAGTGCAAAAAAAGTGGAAATTATCCGAAGAAAGCAGAAAACAGCTGAACATTTGCTATAAATAGCAGAAAGAAGCTTAAATTAGCAAAAATTAGCAAAATGAATTAAATTAGCAAAAGGAATAAATTATATCAATAATTAAATTGCTTAAATTAGCAAAAGGAATCAAAAAGAGCACAACTGTATCCAATTGTGCTTTAAAAAAGCAAAAATGGACAAAAAGGGGAATTATCTGGGGGGGAACTGAAATTAGCAACAAAAAACAGCTGAATAGGAGCTAAAATAGCAGAAAGAAGCTTAAATTTGTCAGAAGGAAGAGGAGAGAGCACAATTTTGCTGAATTAGATTGGAAAAATGCTTGAGCGCAAACAAATGTGGAATTAGCTTAAATTAGCATAAAAACAGCTAAATAGTAGCTGAAGCTTGCGTAAATAAGCTGAAAGGAGCCAAACAAGCAGAAATAAGCACAGTTAGCAGAATAAAGCTTAAAGGAGCACAAAACAGCTGAAAGCTGTTTTTTTTTTTAAATATATGCTGTATATAAATTTGCACAAGGAAGCTGAAAGACGCTTAACCAAAGCAAAATGTGAAAAGAGCAGTAAACAGAGCCATAGCTATGAAGGATGGCTATCTGAAAAAGGTTGCACCATCACCCCTCTCCTGAAAGAGTTTTGACATGAATTGTTGAAATGGCATGAACATTGTGGAACGACTTACATTCAAAATAGTTAAAGGAAACTAGAAGAATAAATGCAGTATAAACAGGGTCACTACATGACACAAAGGCTCTTACATCCGCTAGGCCCTGCTGCTGCTCCGAGGAGAAAAGATGCGACGATGAACACTTCACGTTCCGATCGCATTCCTCCTGACAAAACGTGCGTTTACTCCAGCGTTCGTCTTCTTACACCACGAAAACAAACGGGATTAAACAAAGAGGGAGCGTGGTGTTGGATGTTGTCGCATGTGTGTGTGTGTGTGTGTGTTTTGGGCGAGGCAGCGTGTGGACAGAAGCTGCAGCAACATCTAGCGAGCGGCGGAGCAACAGTCGCCTCCATCAATCTGTTGTCAATTAAGAGTCAATAAATGTTATATTTAATTTTATATATTTACTAAGCGACAGTAAAGGCCTTCGAGGCTCATCGTGCACTCATTGCTCGGAAAGTTTCGTTTATCAGAAACTTGAACTCACAGGCTGAGGCTACTTCCTGTTTCGATTCTCCACAAATGGGCTGCTCCAGTTCACATAAAACACACAGACCAACTGGGACCAGTTCAGTTCAGTTCCTGCAGAGCTGCTGATGCATCCTTCACACATAATGCAGGTACAGTACTGTGATTTTTATTACTAGTTTGCACCTTTGGAGTATTTATGAGTACAATATTTAAAATTAATGTGAAAAGAAAGCGTCATTTAACAACAAAAAAAAAAGGAACGAAATTTTTTACAACCAGTTTTTCTAAACTTTGGAACAAATCGTGTTTTTATTTATTGTATTTCTTGGTCTTGGTGGATATTTACTGACTCGGTTGTCAATACTCTAGCAAAGATCTGAATTAAAAAATACTGTAAATAAAAAACACCTGAACTTGCTGGTGAAAGAGGTGTATCGTGTATGAAGGTAAATCAGTGTCATAGTCACACAACAACATTTGTCTGTGATGCAAATACTGTAAAAAAGTTAAGTCGGGTCCTCAGGATGGATTCTTCTTGTTGAAACATGCTGGTGAAGATTCTCAGTCATCCAGGAAATGATGATGAAATAAAAAAAGGCGTTCAATACAGAAACAACTGGACTTTATTTGTAACAAAACATTTTGCTTCTCGTCCAAGAAACTTTCTCTCAGAGCAGAGTGTGTGAGCAAGGTTTTAAGGGGCTGAGATAAGATACACACATACCTATGTAAATTAACAAATCTCACCTTAACAGTAGGGGGTTTCTCTTTGTTAGTCTAATTCACAGACGAGGCTCCTTTGTTCCCACCAGGCGTGAAAACCATCTGATAATCAGCCCTAAAGCTGCATTATACTTTTTTGAAAGTTGGAATCTGAGACCTCCTCTGTTAAAGCTGCTATATGTAACTTTTCTAACAATATATTTTTAACATATTTCTTCACTCTGTCACTAGACTGATGTTAGAGAGGTAATCTCTGAAAAAAACTTAAAAAAAAATATTGTCCCCTTGCTTCTCCAGGTGGTAAATAGTAGGGGTGTAACGAGATCTCGTTGTACGAGATCTCGCGATATTAAACTCCCGCGATATCTCTCGTTGAGAGGTAACGTTGTCTCGCGAGTCGCTAATGCTAGCAGCCCCTAGCAAGTCAGCGTCACGGACAGCATGGCTTCGCCGGATGAAGTTGCTATAGAAGACGCCCCAACTACTGATGGAGGGTCCCGGTGCCGCAGACGCCTCTACATTGATGGAGGGTCCCGGCGCTGCCGACGCTGCCCCGGATGTAAAGACACACTTGTGTAAACACCGGTGTGACCGGTGTTGCCAGATAGAGTCCCACCCACCCAAAGCACTCTTTACCCGCAAAAGTCAGAAGGAAAATCGCGGTGAACCGCCCAATCTGGCAACACTGGTGAGTGACGGCTGCAGATTCAGTGCTGATGCGGATATTTATGTTCAATTTTTGGAAAGTCCTGCGTGAATATCTATTTTTTTTAAACAAAGTTGAACGTTCTAAGGTCTAAGGAGATTCAATCAGTAAAATGAAGACATCAGTTGAGTTTGTAATACATGTTAAAACAGAATAAAAGCCTTTTTGCGGCATAAAACCGATCTTTGAAGTTTTCTTGAACTAATATTAAAATCTTGTCTCGTTCTCGCAAACTCTGTAATTTGTCTCGTCTCGAGAGTTTTGTGTATCGTTACACCCCTAGTAAATAGGCATTTCTAAAAAGAAAAAGTGGCCAGCCGTTAACCAGCCAATAAAAACAGAGTTTGTAACCAGCCAATAAAAACAGAGCTTGAATTTGAATCAGCCAATAAAAACAGAGCTTGAATTTGAATCAGCCAATAAAAACAGCTTGAATTTGAATTTCAGCAGACCATGGGAGAGCAGAGCCATATATGGCTCTGAGGGGGAGGGATCAGAATGCTTTGCCTGTTGAAATTTTTTCTAAGTGCTGCAGTTCTACAGAAACTGCAGACTGAACCTTTAAGAGAAGTCCTCTCCCTCCTCACATAAACAGTTTCCTTCACCCCCCTCTCAAACCATCTGTGCTCTCGGTCCAAAATGTGCACATTCTGGTCCTCAAAAGAGTGTCCCTTGTCCGTGAGGTGGAGGTGAACAGCTGAGTTTTGTCCAGAGGAGGTGGCACTCCTGTGTTGGGACATTCGTCTGTGAAGAGGCTGTTTAGTTTCCCCAACGTTTCATCTTAGACTTTTTCTGAGGAGCTGCGATAAACTCAGTCTAATAAATAGCACCTTCTCATAGTGGATAAACCTGCTGGTGACAACCAAAAAGAGTTGTTCATGTGCAAAAGGAGGACCATCTGCCGAATGATTGACAGCGCCTTGATGGCTGCTGGATCGATGGATCGTTGAACGTGCATCAGGATATTTTGAACCACTTTGGCCAAGCAGCCATTACGGGCACTATCGGTCGTTAGACTGATGACACTCCTTTTGCATTTGCACAACACCTACATCTTTTGATGTAAATGTTCTGCAGAGATGGTGTTCTGTTGCACAGATCATTCTTTGCAGGTTGTTTATGTCCTCATCACAGCTGACTCTAAACAAAGATGTAATGTTCAAGATGTAATGTTCAGTGTGAGGATGCTTTCCACAGCACCAGAAAAAAGCACTTAGGATCACTGATGAGACTCCAAAACTTCTCAGATGTACCGGTGCGGTTTAGCCCTCTTGTTCTGGACTTGGATGTGGTCGGACCATGTCATGTCCCCAGCAATGTTGACATGCATGTGCCTTAAAATCTTCTCACTAATGCTACGTTCACACCGAACGCGTTTTGAGTGGCCAAAAAGCGCGAAACGCCTCAAGGTGGACTCACTGGTGTTCAGACCGGAACGAGAAGCAGCAGCGGCGGCGGTGTGTGGGAGGAGCGTCTTGATTCTTTTTCCGGTCTGATGTTTTGTTGTTGTCTGTTCTCAAAATGGCGGATGAACTGGAGACAATTGGATTAATGTATTTACTGAGTAAAGTAGCACGCCGACGAAGTGCAAAGGACTGGATGGGAACACACAGCAACGATGAGTTTCTCCTCCATACTTGAACACGGATTTGCGGGTTGTTTCTGTGTCTCACAAACAATACGTCACACTTGCGCAACATCCGTCCCCTCGTTACCGCGTCACATAGCTGACTCTCCCTGATTGGTTGTCAAGACGCGTTGAGTGGCGAAAATTCAGATTTTTCAACTCGAGCGGCGGCGGCTGCCGCGGGCACCGCATGCACGGAAAACGCTCTGCCGCCCCTTATGCGCCGCTCAAAACGGACGTGACGCGACGCACGACCCTTACCCCGGAATTACACCACATGCGTTACGGCTCCGCCCCGCTCCGGTCCGACCTCCGCAGCAAATACGCACCCATTATAATCAATGACAGAATTTACACTGGCTCCGCACGGCGGCGGCGAGCTGCGGAGAGCGGACGGCAGTCCGTCAAAATTAGAAATTTTTCTATTTCTGCCGGATGACGGAGCTGTGCCGGAGTCAACTTTTGAAGATTACGTCGCACCAACAGGAAAAGGAACGAGCACAACTTCCGTATTTACAAAATAAAATCACCACGGGCGGACTAATCCTAGCTCTATACGGATTTATTTGTACAAAAATGCTGTCAAACTATCAATTATGACTATTCTATGACTAAACTATTATATTTATGACTATGACTACACCTAATAACGCATTACAAAAATAAATAAATAAAAAAGTATTTTATTCTGAAATGTAAACATCACTTCCTGTTGCTCAAACCATGTCGCTCATTTACGAGAGAAGATCAAGGCAGCAGTCTCTCTACAGTTGTTCTCCTTCTTTCCACCGAATGAATTGTTTTGTTCTGACTTACTTATTTATCACTTGATTTATCGCGCGATCTCGCACGTGTCTTGGAGCGGCGCATCCAGGCGGACCTGAGGGGAGCGGAGGCAGTGGGCGAGGACTCACGTCAGCTGCGACCTGCGGACCGCAGCGGGGCGGAGCCGCGTGCAGTGTAATTCCGGGGTTAGAGGCGCGTCCCCCATTGACTTTGCATGTAAACCGGCCGCTCCTGCAGCTCAAAACGCGTTCTGTGTGAACGTAGCATAATATTTATTAGGGATGTCCCGAGCCGATCACATGATCGGAAATCGGTCCCGATCACGTAATTTCAGACTCGATTTGAATCGGGCGTTACACACCGATCAGGGATCGGATATATATATATATATATGTGTGTGTGTA
>JBBPBX010014286.1:35167-51127 GCA_038048925.1 Garcialebias charrua
CTGTTATGTGTCACCGCCGACGCGTTGCATTTGTTATGCGTCACTGCTGACCACCCAGAAACGTGGGCTGGTGTTGTGCCAAAAATCGATTGGCTGCTAAATGGCAGCCGCGGGAGCGCACACAGAACTTGAAGAAGAATTTAACAAGATTCAACACTTTAAAAACAATTGTTTGCTCAAAATTATAGTAAAGGTGTGTCTCAGTTGAACATTGGGGTCTGGGGTCTAAATGGCCGTTTTGGTATAATTTTGCATTTACCCTTACAGTATATTTTCACCATAAAAACTGTTTACCTTGCCTTGTTTGGTATCATTATTTTCAGCATAATCCTACCGTATTCGCCGTTGTAAAATACGCTCCGGTGTTTAATACGCTTTGTCAAATTATTAACAATAAACAAGAAAAAATTGTACACAATACGCCTCGGTGTTTAATACGCGTCATCGCCACGCGACGCGTCAGCTTTGTCCTGATCAAGATGGCGGCGACAGAAGCAAGCCAGTACGAAGAACTTCACAAGGAAACACGGTAAAAACAATTATTTTTTTGCGAGAAAAAATATATTTCTTAGCTGACTTTATAGAAGACGTGCTCCTGAGTTTAACGAAATGTTCAAATCAGCTGGATAAAAAAAAAAAAGTTCGCCGATTTTTATGCAGGCGCCAGGCGGGTCAAACCGGACGCTTTCTTTCTTTAAATTTAGCTAAATAAACGCTTAAAAAATATATTTCTTAGCTGACTTAATAGTAGACGTACTCCTGAGTTTAACGAAATGTTCAAATCAGCTGGATTTTAAAAAAAAGTTCGCCGATTTTTATGCAGGCGCCAGGCGGGTCAAACCGGACACTTTCTTCTTTTAAATTTAGCTAAATAAACGCTTAAAAATATATTTCTTACCTCACTATAGCAGACGGGCTCCTGAGCTGAACCAAATGTGAAATCAGCTGGATTTAAAAATCTGCGGTGTGGTTTATGAGTGGTATCTTGCAAACAAAAACAGCTACATCCACAGCAGGGAGCGGGCAGCGACAGAATCATCAGTCCGACCAAAGGAGGCTTTTTTCGGACACATGCAAGTAGAAACTTCTGGAAGTGGCCCCTCTTCCTCTTCGCTCTCTGAGTCCTCTGCTGGCTGCTGCCCACAGCGCCCGTATAGCGGCCGAAACTGGTACTGCACCATTTTTGCCAAAAATGAAAAACGAAGAATCAGAGCAAAAAATGGGTCTAAAAATATGGGAAAAAATCCATAAATAATACTCTTCGGTGTTTAATACGCTGGACATTCAAATGAGCAAAAATACAGCGGATTTTGAGGTATATTGAGGTAAATAAATTGCTAAATGATCTTGATCCTAAAAAATCTGCTGGTCCAGATGATCTTCCACCTTATTTCTTAAGGCTGGCTGCTCATGTCATCACAGTCCCTGTGACCCACATCTTTAATCTGTCCATAAGCCAAAATTCCATTCCGGATGCTTGGAAAACAGCCTTTGTTCTTCCTTTGCTGAAGGGAGGTGACCCCACCGCACTGAACAACTATCGACCAATCTCTAAACTCTGCATTTTAGCCAAGGTTCTAGAAAATTTGATAAACTCTCAGATCAAAAATTATTTGGACTCATTTAACATCTTACCTCTCCATCAATCTGGTTTCAGGAAAAAACACAGCACAACGACTGCTTCTTTGAAGGTTCTTAATGACGTTGTTGAAGCATTGGATGCTAAGAATTATTGTGCTGCACTTTTCTTAGATCTGTCTAAAGCTTTTGACACAGTGGATCATAACATCTTGTGTCATAAGCTCTCAGAAATTGGGTTCTCTGATCACACCATTGGTTGGTTTTCTAATTATCTGTCCAATCGGAAGCAATGTGTTCAGCACAATGGTACTTCTTCCAGTTATTTAACGGTTAAAAATGGTGTACCACAAGGCTCAGTCTTAGGACCAACCCTCTTTACAATTTACATAGCTCATGTAGGTCAGAGCATCCCTGATGCATCCTTACATTTCTATGCTGATGACACAGTTGTTTACTGTCAAGCTAAAACAGTTGCTAAGGCTTTCCAGTTTTTGCAATCCGCTTTTGACATCATCCAGTCTGATTTGTTCCGTCTCAAACTTGTACTAAATGCTGAAAAAACAAAAGGGATGTTTTTTTCAAGTAGGAAGTCGGTCCCAGCAGATCTTCCTCTGATTTTATCCTCAAATGGTGTCCCAATTGAGTTTGTTGATTCCTATAAATATTTGGGTATACTGGTTGATTCACAGCTCTCTTTTAAACTCCATGTGGAAAACCTAGTAAAGAAACTGAAAGTTAAACTGGGTTTCTTTTTCAGAAACAGATCATGTCTAACACTGAATGTTAGGAAACGCCTTGTATCTGTGACTTTCCTCCCCTCCATTGATTACGGTGACATTCTCTACATGAATGCTCCTACAAGCACCCTGCGGATGTTGGATGTTGTCTACCATGGTGCTCTAAGATTCATAACTGGCTGTGATTATCGTACCCACCACTGCACCCTGTATTCACTGGTTAACTGGACATCATTAACCTCACGCAGACTCTTCCACTGGTACATTTTCATCTTTAAATCACTTCTCGGTCTGCTGCCCTCATACATCTCCTCCTACATGTCTTTACGTGAGTGCAGCTACAGTGTGCGCTCTCAGGACATGATCACCTGCAGTGTTCCGTCAGTGAGGACTGAACTTGGAAAAAGGGCCTTCTCCTACTCTGCTCCTGCTTCCTGGAATATCTTACAAAAAGATTTGAAGCTCTCGGCCCTGACCTCCCTAAATGGTTTTAAAAATCTTTTGGAAACCTGGCAAAAACCATTGCAGATATGTTCCTGTTTTTGATTTTGTACATCTACCTTGTGGTGTTTTGCTAGTTTTGATACTTTGCATTTCACTTTCTATTTCTCTCCTACGTTTTTTTTTTTTCTTTTTTTTCTGTTGTTTGTTGTTTAAGGAAATTCTACCATTGCTGTTCATCATTCTTTAGTTTGTAGCAGGTCGCTTTTGTAAATGAGCCCTTGAGGCTCAATGAGATTTACCTGACTAAATAAAGGTTGAATGAATGAATGAATAATACACCGGTTTTTACGGTAAGCTTCATGATTTTACGGTTTTTGTTTCATTTTGACAAAATGGATTATCACATTGGAGAAAAAAAAATCAGAGTGGGAAAAATATTGATATTTTTTACTATGAAATTCACAAAAATATTGAACTAACCATTTTGACAGCCTAAAATGAAAATTTCATTGGTAAATTTTAAAAACTTGTGTACAAACTTAGTAAAAAACGAATTAGTATACAGTACATATTTTTACATCATATTGTGGGCAATTTTCCAGGCGTTTTTTTTTTTTTTTACAACCATTTACAAAATGTGTCAATATGTCCATCACAAGTTCTCTCTAACATCACAATGTCTCATTTTTCCCCCCCTTTCAACTATTTACAAAATTCATTCAACCTTTGTTTATACAGGCTAGCCTCGTTGAGCCACGGGGACTCATTTACAAGAGGGACCTGTTTCACTCACACTCAGGGTCAATTTAGAGTTACCAATCAGCCTAACATGCATGTTTTTGGACTGTGGGAGGAAACCGGAGCACCCGGAGAAAACCAACGCATGCACGGAGAGAACATGCAAACTCCACCCAGAAAGGCCTCCGGACCGGGATTTGAACCGGGGACCTGCTCGCTGAGAGGCAGCAGCTCTACCAGTTGTGCCACCATGCTGCACAAGAGGTCTGCATACATATTACATGTCATTTTTCAAAACAGTTTCTGTCAATCAGAAGGCACAGTGGCACATCACAGCCCTTACATTTCCATGGACTTCCTGGCCTCGCTGCAATCTCAAATCAAAATGGCCAAAATGCTTTTTGATTGGTTGCTTCAGAAATTGTGTGGGTTGGTGGTAGGGCTGGGCGATATGGAAAAAATCATATATCACGATATGGACTTTTTTTATATCACGATAACGATATATATCACGATATTAAAAAAAAACTTTGGTCCAAATTTTTCCTGTACACACACACACACACACACACACACACACACACATCGTGTTGTTTATATATACAACACGATGTGTGTATGTGTGTACAAGAAGAATTTGGACCAAAGTTTTTTTTTATTTTTTTTATTTGATTTTACTACAGATACAGTTACAATTATAAGAATGTGAACAAAAAGAACAAGGAATATAAGAATGTGAACAAAAAGAACAAGGAAATTTGGACCAAAGTAGAAACTTTGGTCCAAATTTTTCCTGCAGGTGGCGGTAAAACAACGGCTGCTAATAAAACCCACGAAGAAGAAATCCGCTCTGGAATCTGGAGTAAACAAGGCAAAGAAACAGAAAAGAGAAAACGTTGCGTTTGATTCCGGTTCTGTTGTGTCTCTGGTCTGTTTTGTATTGGTTAACTGGACCCGAGTTCGGACTCGGTTGGACTTCGTGTCCTCTGGACCCATTTTGTCTCCGAGTTTCAGCGGAGCGAAATAATGGAAGCTAACAAGGTGAGCTTCCCCCTCTTTTTGGTAAAAGTTCTTCTTCTTGGGCTGCCTGCGCAGCTGTTTCTCCATGTTGTGACACCCATAGATATCTGGTGACACCGGCTTCATGCCGGCTGCGTCTCTGTTGAACTCGAGTTTAACAACGTAAAGCATGTGTCGCAAACCCGCGCGTGCGTCAAACATAAAGCAGCGCCGTCATCTCGCAAAACCACAATATGAAGCTTCTTTGCGACCGTTATTTTTTTATTCTTATTTATCACGATAGAGACGATAGAAGGAAAGTAGCACGATAGACACGTTTTTATCGTCCCCACGATATATATCGTCATATCGCACAGCCCTAGTTGGTGGCAATCGGAAAAATGGGTTTCATGTTGCATTCATTCACTTTTTGGTCATAAAACATCCACTGACTGCACTCCACATGCGTAAAATGCACACACTATGGCGAAAATTATCGGATTATTTGGAAGTAAATATAAAACAAAATCAATATAAAAACACTACTTTTATAAAATTTGAAGTCTGCTGTCCAACAGAATTGAAATGAACACTTCGCATGCTGTCTCTTTTGTTTACAGCGGCCATTTAAATGCATGACGTCATGCCCGCTCTGGAGCGGGCATAGACCCCAGAGGGTTTTAATAAATGCCCTTTAAAGGGGACCACAGATGCGAAATTCACTTTTTAATGTTTTTTTACTAAACTTTGGGTATTTACTTCATAAAAAAACAGTCCTAAGGCCAAAAAAATGCACCCAGTGGTTTATTTACTCTAAGTAGATTTATTTATTTTTGATAAATACACCTGGATTCACACTTCCTGCGGTTATTGACGTCACAACCCGCAGCCAATCACCTCAAACCTGAGTCCAGCCCCTCACCTAGCAACCCCTGGTTAGGCTCAACCCACTTCTGTATTAAACACATGACTGTTGTTTTTCATGATTTCATCTCATCTTTTGTTTATATGTTCTTAATTTCATGTGTACAGCACTTTGTTGCAGCTGTGTTTTTTTAAATGGCTTTATAAATAAAGTATAATTGTTATTTTTATGTTTTAGTTCAATTTTTAGTGTATTTGCGATCGCTCCCAACGCGCAGCCGGCAAAAATTAAACGAGCGGACTCCCGGCATAGGGACCGGCGGCAACGGGACACTGCTTCTGGCGGATGGAGCGGAGCTTCAATTGTACAGCCTCGTTGCAGCGTCCCAGCAGCCTCACAGCAGCGAGGACCTTCTCCTTATGGATTAATTTACGGGAGACACTTGGTGAACTTTGTGTTGTCTTGACTGGAACAGCGATAACTCCCAAAATCGCCGCGTGCAACGAGCGGAGCTGGCAAACACCGGAAGAGGAACAAGCTAACATTAGCATCGGATTCGGGAGGTCTAATGCTAAAAGGAGCAGCAAATTGCGGCGCGCTCAGACGGGTTTCGGTAAGTTATCTTAAGCTAGCACTAACAGTAAGTCAAATGAGTAATAAAAAAAGAGCTAATTTTAAAACAACAACACATTACAGATACTGGCTGTTACAGAGGGCGTAAACAGATCGTTGAAGGGCGTGGACTTCAGAACTTCTATCAGAACCGGTCGTTCAAAACGAAAGTTAAAAATGGCAGAATTAAAAAGGGTATAATTGATTATCTAATTATTATTTTGTGCATTAAATTGAAGGAATAGGGTCTGGATATCACACAGAAATACCATCCATCCATCCATCTTCTTCCGCTTATCCGGGGTCGGGTCGCGGGGGTAGCAGCCTAAGTAGGGAGGCCCAGACTTCCCTCTCCCCAGCCACTTGGAGCAGTTCCTCCGGGGGAATCCCAAGGCGTTCCCAGGCCAGCCGAGAAACATAGTCCCTCCAGCGCGTCCTGGGTCTTCCTCTGGGTCTCCTCCCGGTGGGACGTGCCCGGAACACCTCACCAGGGAGGCGTCCAGGAGGCATCCTAACCAGATGCCCGAGCCACCTCAACTGGCTCCTCTCGATGTGGAGAAGCAGCGGCTCTACTCCGAGTCCCTCCCGGATGACTGAGCTTCTCACCCTATCTCTAAGGGAGAGTCCAGCCACCCTGCGGAGAAAACTCATTTCAGCCGCTTGTATCCGAGATCTTGTTCTTTCGGTCATAACCCAAAGCTCATGACCATAGATGAGGGTGGGAACGTAGATCGATCGGTAAATTGAGAGCTTTGCCTTTTGACTCAGCTCTCTCTTCACCACGACAGACCGGTACAGCGCCCGCTTCACTGCGGACGCTGCACCTATCCGCCTATCGATCTCACGCTCCAGTTTTCCCTCATTCGTGAACAAGACCCCGAGATACTTAAACTCCTCCACTTGGGGCAGGACCTCCTCCCCGACCCGGAGAGGGCATGCTACCCTTTTCCGGCTCAAGACCATGGCCTCGGATTTGGAGGAAATACCATAAAAATTTAAAAAACACATCTGAGGTCCCCTTTAATGGTCAAATTAACGAGGGCGTGCGGCTGGGGAAAGCTGTCTCGGACACTCAGACCATAAGCACAGGTTCACCACAAGGCTGTGTTCTTTCCCCTCTGCTCTTCTCCCTGTACACCAACTGCTGCACCTCCAACCATGACTCCGTAAAACTTATTAAGTTTGCGGACGACACCACCCTCATCGGGCTCATCTCGGATGATGATGAGTCTGCGTACAGGAGAGAGGTGGGCCGGCTGGTGACCTGGTGCAGCAACAACAACCTGGAGCTCAACGCCCAGAAGACAGTGGAGATGATTGTGGACTTCAGGAAAGACAGAGCCCCTCTGCCCCCCATCACCTTTAACAACACCCCCATCATCATTGGGGACTGCTACCGGTTCCTCGGCACCACCATCACCCAGGACCTCAAGTGGGAGCCAACCATCAGCTCCCTCATCAAAAAGGCTCAGCAGAGGATGTACTTCCTGCGACAGCTGAGGAAGGCCAAGCTGCCGGCCAAGCTGATGGTGCAGTTCTACACGGCCATCATCGAGTCCATCCTCAGCGCGTCCATCACAGTGTGGTACGCCGGGGCCACTGTCAGGGACAGACACAGACTGCAGCGCATTGTGCGCTCTGCTGAGAAGGTAATCGGCTGTAGTCTCCCATCTCTCCATGACCTGTACGTCTCCAGGACTGTGAGGCGAGCAGGTCGGATCACAGCTGACCCTTCTCACCCTGCATACGTTCTGTTCGAACCACTCCCCTCAGGCAGGAGGCTTCGGTCAATTGGGACCAGAACCTCCCGCCATAAAAAACTCTGCTGTCAGACTTTTGAACACTCATAACCATGTTACCCCATAACTTGCCTTGGTCGCTGTATTTTGTATTTTGATTTTACTACTTTATGCTTATGTTTATTAAACGTTTTAGTGTTTAGATGGTTACTGTTGCACCGAGGGACTGAGAGAAACGCAATTTTGGTCCTGTGTATGTCCTGTACATATTGCAGTTCTGACAATAAAGTTGACTTTGACTTTGACTTTGAATCACTGTATCACTGTATTTTGATTGCACCACTCTAATTGCGCTGTTTCTTATTAGGTTTTGTTCACTGAATATTGTATTGATGTTTCATGTTGTTTTTTTATGTTTCTATATTTTATGCACCGTTATGCCGAAGCAAATTCCTAGTCTGTGAATCCTGTTCATTGACAATGGCAATAATAAACTGAATCTGAATCTGAAATTAGCTACATTTCACCTGCGTGACACAGCAAAATGCAGCTGATTTGATGTTTGCTCCAGGAGTTCCGGAGCAAGATGACGATGCACTCTTTGGCAAGCCAAGTGTCTCATTAATAGCCACTTTTACCTATTAATGAGGTGCTTGGCTTGCCATAAGGCTCAAGGGCCCTCTAGTGCCTGCATGTTTAATATTTTTCATGTCAGAATGAATTAAATAGTCAGATCTCATAGGTTATAAATATGGGGGGGGCATATTTTAGTCGCTTTGGTGTATAAGTTGGAGGACTTGCAAAAAGGTGTGACTTATACTCCGGAAAATATGGTATACTGTATAGCACCTTTCTATCTTATCAATACACTCAAAGCGGTTTACACTACAATCTGTGCCTACAACACTCTACTGTATCTCTACAAAGCTAATTGAACAAATCATTTAAAAAAAGACTAATTCGTGCTTTTATCACATTCACCCACCAATGGGACACACATAGGAGGCAATGAGGGGTTCAGTGTCTTGCCCAGGGACACTTGGGCATGTGATTGCTGGTGGATTCGAACTTCCAACACTTGCACTGGAGGAAGACTTCTCTTAACCACTCAGCCACAGCTGCCCTGATGGTTGAAGATGGGACCATAGAGTTTAAACACTTAAAGACAATCAATAAAACTTAAAATTTCACCTAAAAGGCAACAGGGAGCCAGTGAAGGGAGTTCAAAACGGGGGTAATAGATTCACGCCCACTTGTGTTTAACTTGTGTCAACAGACGCGCTGCAGTGTTTTGGACACTCTGCAATCACTGCAGGGAGCTCTGGTCCAACTCTAAATACAAAGATTTACAATAATCTAAACGCGATGTTATAAATGCGTGGATAGCCCTCTCAAGAGCAGGCCGAGGAAGATATGGTTTTATCTTCGCAGGGGTCCTCAGCTGGAAGAAACTGGCTGTGATAACACTGCTAATATGCTTATCAAATTGAAACATAGGATCAACCATCACACCCAGATTTTTCACAAATGGATGACAGGAGGAGGACAAAGGACCAACCACACTGTCATGCCCAAGCAGGGGATTGCATTGACCGAACAACAGAATCTCAATTTGTTCCTTATATAAGGTTCAGAAAATTTGCTCTCAACCATGCCTGCACATCCCTAAGACAATCCTGTATCATCTGTACAGCAGACATATCTACAGAAGCAACAACTGATTTAGACATGGATTTTCTCAAACACTGTTGAAAACAAGTTCAAATGTCTGAACACAACCCATTCAATTGAAATCACAGTTGAAATACATGTACTGTATGTGCAAAAGTTGCATCTTATGAAATTCCCCCTATTTTTCAAAGAACTATAAAACGGTAAGACAAACAGACAAGATTTTTCCATTTTGTTAGCCTCTTCTAACCATCTTTTGTTCCCTAAATTTTGATCAATTTGTTAAATTTCAGTATGATGCATATGTATTATTGATCCAGGGAAGAGTTCAGTACTAGCGTAATGTTCAGTACTGTAGTTTAAAAATTTATTCTTTATTAAGCAAAACCATCTTATTTGGGCATGGGCATGTTTCTGGTATCAAAGTATGTCCCAGTTTTTAAGAAGTCCCAGTTTCAGTCATATATTTTCTACAGTTTAAACTCAGGTGGCCAAAACCAGACCAACTGGTAGGGCTGCAACTAACGATTATTTCAATAATCGATTAATCGGCCGATTATTTTTTCGATTCATCGATGAATCGGCAAAAAAAAAAAAAAAAAGGAAACAAGTTTTAATTATCACCTCTTTATTCTAAAATTTGACTGACATATACAAGCCCAAAACCAGAAAAGTTGGCACGTTGTGCAAATCGCAAATAAAAACAGAATACAATGACTTGCAAATCTTTTTCAACCCATATTCAACTGAATAGAATGCAAAGACAATATATTTAATGTTCGAACGGAGAAACTTTATTTTGTTTTGCAAATAACCATTAACTTAGAATTCAATGGCAGCAACACATTGCAAAAAAGTTGGCACAGGGACATATTTACCACTGTGTTACATCGCCTTTCCTTTTAACAACACTCAGTAAACGTTTGGGAACTGAGGAGACCAATTTTTGAAGCTTTTCAGGTGGAATTCTTCCCCATTCTTGCTTGATGTACAGCTTAAGTTGTTCAACAGTCCGGGGTCTCCGTTGTCGTATTTTACGTTTCATAATGCGCCACACATTTTCAATGGGGGACAGGTCTGGACTGCAGGCAGGCCAGGGGAGGACCCGCACTCTTTTGCTACGAAGCCACGCTGTTGTAACACGTGCAGAATGTGGCTTGGCATTGTCTTGCTGAAATAAGCTGGGGCGTCCATGAAAAAGACGTCGCTTGGATGGCAGCATATGTTGCTCCAAAACCTGTATGTACCTTTCAGCATTAATGGTGCCTTCACAGATGTGTAAGTTACCCATGCCTTGGGCACTAATGCACCCCCATACCATCACAGATGCTGGCTTTTGAACTTTGCGCCTATAACAGTCCTGATGGTTCTTTTCCTCTTTGGTCCGTAAGACACGACGTCCACAGTTTCCAAAGACAATTTGAAATGTGGACTCATCAGACCACAGAACACTTTTCCACTTTGCATCAGTCCATCTCAGATGAGCTCGGGCCCAGCAAAGCCGGCGGCGTTTCTGGATCTTGTTGATGAATGGCTTTTGCTTTGCATAGTAGAGCTTTAACTTGCACTTACAGATGTAGCGACGAACTGTAGTTACTGACAGTGGTTTTCTGAAGTATTCCTGAGCCCATGTGGTGATATCTTTTACACACTGATGTCGGTTTTTGATGCAGTACCGCCTGAGGGATCGAAGGTCACGGGCATTCAATGTTGGTTTTCGGCCTTGCCCCTTACGTGTAGTGATTTCTCCAGATTCTCTGAACCTTTTGATGATATTACGGACCGTAGATGGTGAAATTCCTAAATTCCTTGCAATAGCTCGTTGAGAAAAGTTGTTCTTGAACTGTTCGACAATTTGCCCACGCATTTGTTCACAGAGTGGTGACCCTCGCCCCATCCTTCTATGTGGATGACTGAGCATGTCAAGGAAGCTGCTTTTATACCCAATCATGGCACCCACCTGTTCCCAATTTGCATGTTCACCTGTGGGATATTCCAAATAAGTGTTTGATGAGCATTCCTCAAATTTCTCTGTCTTCTTTGTCACTTGTGCCAGCTTTTTTGAAACATGTTGCAGGCATCAAATTCCAAATGAGCTAATAATTGCAAAAAATAACAAAGTTTACCAGTTCGAACGTTAAGTATGTGGTCTTTGCAGTGTGTTCAATTGAATATAGGTTGAAAAAGATTTGCAAGTCATTGTATTCTGTTTTTATTTGCGATTTCCACAACGTGCCAACTTTTCTGGTTTTGGGCTTGTAAAATCGCACAAAAAACAGGTTGCTACTTGACTATTCTGTTAGTAAAATATTGAATAATTAAAAAATAAAGTTAGTCAGCTTCAATAAAAAATAAATGTACACAAACATATATACAAATGTATGATTTATACCTGCACAAAATGTAGCTACTTTGTAAAATGTGTTTTTGAGGGACAAGTGTAACCTGGATTAAAGGTGTGGATTTTTTTAACCTGGATGGGGCGGCTGTGGCTGAGTTGTTGGAGCAGTCGTCCTCCAATGCAAGAGTTGGGGCTTGGAATCCACCAGCAGTCACATGCCTAAGGCCCTGTTTACACGGACACTGTGTGGGGGAAACGGATGTTTTGGGTATGTTAATTAGGTGAAAAGTTTTGCGTTGACACTGTCGAATTCTGTGGATACGACTCTCTCCCCCTCCACCCCCCGTCCTCATGATTTCACTGTAGTTACCATGCTGGGCCACTAGATGGCGCTGTGATTTTTGGAACCTTCACTACTGCGCATGCGCTGCCTGAGGTAAACAGACCAGCTGCCCCTCGTCTGTTTTCCTCTCTGGCTAAAACGTTGGTTACGTATTGTAACCCCAGATTCTATGAGTGTAGCGTAGCCCTTTAACCACGCCTATTGGGTGTGTCCCTGCGCTTCGCGCCAACATTGAAGACCTTTTAGTCCACGCCCACCTGCTGTGGGCCCCACCTATGTCCACTATAAATTCAAGGTGGACTATA
Organism: Garcialebias charrua; assembly: GCA_038048925.1. Lineage (NCBI taxonomy): Eukaryota > Metazoa > Chordata > Actinopteri > Cyprinodontiformes > Rivulidae > Garcialebias > Garcialebias charrua. Next base: position 47,543 of record JBBPBX010014286.1, read on the forward strand.
GTTCTGCTCCCAAAAGGCAATATTTTTCTTCTGCCAAAAGAGCCAGGGAGGCCCAGGGTTAAAGGGCTACGCTACACTCATAGAATCTGGGGTTACAATACGTAACCAACGTTCTATTTCGTGTAGCTCCGCCCTTTAACCACGCCTATTGGGTTAAAGGCGGAGCATGATATGGTCCATGCCTCACTGGGTCTAATTGGAACCATAACACACTCTGTGAGACGCCAATACCACAATAATATGAAAAATGCACCATCAGTTGAGAACACCAGGTGCAGCAGGTGAGACAACCTTCTTATTTGACGGCCATGAATAACCGCATATTCATAGTCTGAGTCAATAAAAGACAGAAACCACTGTGTCATCTTAATAAAACTTTTATTGAAGATGAAAACACTTAATCTGCAGCAACCCTGAGAACAGAATGAGTCAGAGAAGAGCTGGAAACATCTCGTAAGTAAAAACGGATGAAAGGAGAGGCTGACGACCAGGAGGCCGCCAAGCAGATGTCCTGCACAGAAACACCTCTGTACAGGGCAGTGGAAGCTGCGATTCCTCTAGTAGAATGAGCTTTAATTCCCTCAGGAGGCTCGAGACCCGCAGAGCTGTAGGCCTGAGCAATAGCTTCACACAACCAGTGTGACAGCCGCTGAGAAGTCAGAGGTTGACCTAGAGACTGACCTCTAAAATGAACAAAAAGCTTATCAGACTTTCGTAATGCGGCAGTGCGAGCCACATAACACCTTAGTGCTCGTACTGGGCAAAGCAAATGAAGACGTTCATCCTCTGCACGGGTGTGAGGGGGAAGACAAAAGCCGTCCAGAGTAATGATTCTGGATTTAAATGAACTCGTGATGCTTTTAGGGATAAAAGCAGGGTTCGGCCTAAGCTCAGCTGAGCTCCCATCTCCTTGAATTTTGAAAAAGGAGGGAGAAACAGACAGGCCTGTCAAGTCACTTACCCTCTTAGCTGATGTTAGGGCTAACAACAGAGCCGTTTTAAAGGATAAAAACTTTAACGGGATCTGATCTAATGGCTCGAATGGATCTTCAGTTAATGAATTCAATACAGTAACCAAATCCCATTGTGGAGCCAAGGTGCGTGAGACTGGTCTTAACCGTCTGGCACCTTTCAGGAAACGCTTCACTATGAGATGACTAAACACAGTTTTATCATTAAACCCCTCGTGGCAGGAAGATATTGCCGCAGCATAGAGCTTAACTGTGCTGAAGGCCAAATTCCTGTCCAGCAGTAGCTGTAAATATGACAGAATGGATCCCAGAGGACATGAGGATGGATCCAATTGATTCTCCAGGCACCACCGCTGAAAAGCAGCCCATTTGGACGCGTAAACAGTCGTAGTGGACACTGCTCTTGCTCCCTGAATGGTGCATATAACGTCTTTAGAAAACCCAAGGTTTTCTAAACGCTCACGTTCAGCGACCAAACCAGAAGATGTTGACCTATCACTGGAAAACTCTTTATTGCTCCCCCCGCCTGTAGGAGAGCGTCGTCTCTCCAGGGGAGTCTCCATGACCTGACTGCCAGCTGCTGAAGCGCCGGGAACCATGGTGCATTCAGGCGCTCCGGTGCAATCAGGATCATTGATAACTTCTCCTCCTTCACTCTCTCCAGCAGCGCTGATAGTAGAGGAACTGGAGGAAAAGCATAAATTAGTGTTTGAGGCCACGGTTTGTGGGCAAACGCATTCACCCCCAACGGGGGATTGTCCCGAGGACTTAACGAGTAGAACAGGGGACACTGAGCGTTTTCCCTGGTGGCCATTAAGTCCACCTCTGCTCTCCCGAACCTGCTCCAAATTTGGGAGGCTAGGTCCGGGTGGAGAGTCCAATCTCTGTCCAACGGCCCGCCGCGGGACATAATGTCTGCCCCTGTGTTCAGCACACCTGGAATGTAAATTGCCCTCAGTGATTTCAGGTGTGTGTGGGCCCAACAGAGCAGCTCCCTGGCTGTGTTCAGGAGCTGAGCTGACCTTACTCCGCCCTGTCGGTTGATGTAAGCAGCTGCCGCCCTGTTGTCTGTGTGAACAAGCACATCCTGACCCTTGACCTCGTGGGCAAAGTGTTTGAGAACCTTGTACACCGTTAAAAGCTCCAAGACGTTTATGTGAAGGGACGTGCCTGGCGGCCACGCCCCTTTCACCGACTGTGACAGGTAAGTCCCTCCCCAGCCGGAGAGAGACGCATCCGTAAATATCATTTGAAAAGACGTCACTTTCCCTAGGGGAACCCCTTCTGCTAAGATCCTGGGATTCCCCCAGTACACTAGATCCGCTTCTACTGATGGCGGAACCGTGACTCGGCGATGTTTGTGACGTACCGGGTCGATCCTCTGTCGTGCAAACCATATCTGTAGCCGACGCATGTTTAACAAACCCTGTTTTACAACCGCGTGGGCAGACGCCATCATTCCCAATAAACGCATTATTGATAACGCTGGTACAGATCTGTGACGCTGGACATACCGGAGGAGTGACGTCAGCGAGTCCTTCCTCTGGTCCGATAAGACTGCTGTCATGGTCTCTGAGCAGAAAACAACTCCCAAGAAGGTTATTTTCTGAGCTGGAATCACAGAACTTTTCTCCCAGTTTACCGCGAAGCCCAGGCGGGATAGATGATTCACCAGATCGACTGTCTGGGCTTCCGCTTCCTGTCTCGAGCCAGACAGAAGCAGTAGATCGTCGAGATAGAATAAAATTCTGACGCCCCTCGAACGAAGCGGCTGTAACGCCGCTTCGATAATTTTCGTGAAAGTGCGGGGGGCCAACGCATACCCGAAGGGGAGACGGTTGAACTCGTAACTGACCCCTTGGAACGCAAATCTGAGGAACTTCCGGTGTTTGGTTACTATGGGAACGTGGAAGTAGGCGTCGCGGAGGTCGATGCTCACTAACCAGTCCCCCCTCGATACGAACTCGAGGACACGTTTTGTTGTCAACATGTGGAAGGATCGAGTCATGATGTGTCTGTTGAGAATCGATAAATCTAAAATCGGTCTCAAACCTCCTGACTTCTTGGGGACGAGGAAATATTTTGAATAAAACCCCGTCCTCTCTTCGTTGGGAGGAACTCCGGAAATGACGTGTTTTGTCAATAGTTCCTGAAGTTCCGACTGAAGCGCTAACCCCTGCTCTGTGGAGGTTAGCTTTGTTTGTAGCACCCCGTTGAATTTGGGTGGTGCTCCCGCAAACTGCAGGGAATAGCCCTGGCAGATTACTCGTTTTAGCCATTTGTTTAGCGAGCAAAGCTGGAGCCACTCTGCACTGTGGTCTGACAGCGGAGCTGCTTGTCTGTCCTGATTCATGAGAAGAGATAATCTGGCCTCGACCGCCACCAAGCGGACAGAGTCCGCGTCGGTCCATGGGAGGCCCTCTGAGAAAGGGGCGTTCACCGAGCGCCGCGTCACAGCTGCTGCTCGGCTCTTCGTTTGAACCCGGCAGACGAGACAAACGTCTTCTTTTGAACGATTTGCTGTCTGCGCTCACCTCGGGATGACTGAGAGGAGTAAACTTAAAAGTCCTGGTCTGATCAAATGATCCAACGCCAGGCTCATGGTTTTTAACAC
>JBBPBX010014287.1:0-12232 GCA_038048925.1 Garcialebias charrua
AGTGGTCTAACTTTGTAAAGTTTCTCCCGTCTTCCTGCTCAGACTTGGGCCAAGTCTCTTGTCACTACGCTTGTTAGTCAGGAGAGGGCAGCACCTGTACGGACTACAACACACCTGCTCCTCCTCTGTCTCCACTGGATGATTCCTTATATGGTTCCAGGAAGCTGCCATGTTTCTCACGCTTGTAGCCTTGAAAGCGTCTCCAGTTCATTACATTTATCTCGTGTTTGTAGCCGATAAGAAAAGACGATGTGTAAAACTTTGTCTTCTGTTCTGGGAACGTGTTCGCTGCTCCGTCCTAAACAAAGAGCTCTGTGTGGTTCACTGAAACAGCTGCAGAAAACCGGATGAAACAAGAATCAGTTTCTACTCCAGAGTTTTCATCATTTTAATTAAAGAGTTGAATGTTCTCGAACATTCCACACGAGGAACAGACGTTTGGGCCGAGCAGCTTGTTCGGTCGTTATAAACTCGAGCCCGTGCTCAGATTGACCGAAACTGGCGTCCTTCAGGCAGCAGCCCGATTTTTAACCAGTTCAGGCAAAAGAGAGCACATTACACCAGTCTTGGCCTCCCTGCACTGGTTCATCTCCGAATCCAGTTCAAAATTTTCCTGTATGTCTACAAATCACTGAACAGTCTCCCCCCCCCGCCCCCATCTATCTCACTGATCTGCTGCAGCCGTATGTTCCACCACGTGCTCTGAGGTCAGCGGACCAGTTACTTCTCACAGTTCCAGGAACTCTTCTTAAGCTCAGAGGTGACAGGACCTTCTCTGTAGCAGGACCAAGACTTTGGAACGAGTTACCGCTGCTCGTCAGATAGGCCCCTCCCTCTCGGTTTTCAAATCCCGTTTAAAGACTCACTACTACCGTATTTTCCGCCTGAAAAGTCGCACCGTTATATAGATCGCTTTGTCCAATTATTGGCAATAATTTGGAAAAATCCATAAACGGGTCGCACCTTTATTTAGGTCGCATCTATTATGAGTCACCGCGACGCGTCAGCGCCTCATTTGCCCTGCTGAAAATGGCGGCCACAGAAGCGAGCGAGCACGGAAGGACTTTTAACAAGATTAACACAGTAAAAACAATTATTTGTCTGCTGAAAATTATAGCAAAGATATGTCTTAGCTTAACCGTTCCTTAAAGCTGCTATCTGCGATTTCTGTATGACCAAAACACTTAGAAAAATTTTCAACAAGGAAAAGCATTCTGCTCCCTCCCCCTCAGAGCCATATATGGCTCTGAGGAGGAGCCACAGTCCGTGGTCTGTGAACTTGAGATCTGCAGCTCCGCCCCCAGCTGCTGTCTCTCGGAGATGCTGCGATATTCTGTGTTTATATGTTAATAAAACCTTCTAAAAAACAAAATAAAACCATTGAGCGCTAGTCCAGAAACCAGGAAATCTTCAGAGCCTCTGGCAGCCACGTTGAACCCTACTTTTATTCACTCGTGACAATTTCACTTCCTCATTCATTGCAGTCGGCAGAGGAAGCGGTACAGAGCGGTGGATGAAGCGATTATTTGACTTTTGAAAAAAAAAAAAAGTCCTGATCAGGGATTAAGAAGGGGAATTTAATACATTTGTGTGACATACAAAACAGTCCTGCATCGCTTTCCAATCCTTTGAACGAGAACGTGCGCGGCGCTGGGGCTGGGACAGGTGGGGGCGTGGGTTGGGGCGTGAGAAGCTCTGTTGAGGACAACTGGAACGCAGCTCTTTATTGGCTGATTAAAAACTCTGTTTTTATTGGCTGGAAAATGGCGTGTCACCTTTTCTTTTTAGAAATGCTTATTTACCACCTGGAGAAGCAAGGGGACAATATATATTTTTTTTTTTTCAGAGATTACCTGGCTAACATCAGTCTGTCAGGAGGTAGTGACAGAGTGAAGAAATATGTTTATAAAAAAAGCTACATACTGAAGCTTTAATAAATTCACGTAATTGTCAAATCTTTCGTGTGGTTTATGAGCTATTTGCTAAAAAGTACAAGGAAAAAAACCGAAGCTAGCCGCGACACATTAACGTCTATAAAACATCAAATTTTATCTCAAATAACTCCAACAGCTTGTAGTTTGTAAATGAACACCAAATAATTACATTCTGGAAGTTTGAAAAAAATCTGGCGTGTGGTTTATGAGCTATTTGCTCAAACGTACCGGTACAAGGAAAAACAACTAAGCTAATGCTAACCGCTAGCTCCACATCTATGAAGCTAAAACAGCAAATTTTTATCTCAAACAACTCCAACAGCTAACAGTTTGTAAATGTCCACCCAGTAATTACTTTCTGTAAGTTTCAAAAAATCTGTCCTGTGTTTCAGTAGTTCAGACCTCCAGAGCAGGAGGCCGGGCAGCGACAGAGTCAGTCTGACCAGAGGAGGCTCTCGTCGGACACATGAGGTGGGAACGGTCGGTGTACCCTAGCGGCCGAAAGTGGTACTGCACCATTTTTGGCCTAAATGAAAAACGGTCATATCTGAGCCAAAAATTGGTCCAAAAATATGGGGGAAAATCCATAAACAAGTCTCACCTCTCTATTAGTCGCGGGGCATGCAAATTAGGCAAAAAACTGCGACCTTGCGACCTATAGTCCGGAAAATACTGTATTCTGTTGCTTTCAACACCAGCTGATCTGTGTTTGGTTGTTATATTTATTATCTGCAATGTTTTTATATCTATTTTTTGTACTTCATTGTGTGTGTTGCCTATTTGTTTGTTTGTTTGTTTGTTTGTGCAGCACTTTGGTTGGCCTTGTCGCTGTTTTAAGTGCTCTATAAATAAAATGGTATGGAGGCGAGGGAGGTGAAACGTTGCCAACATTTGACAACTGGTTGCCGATAATTGCCTCGAGCTGCCGGAGTTGGCCAACGTTCTGCCGGCTGCTCACAGTCCGGCGACTCGGAGCCAAACTGACGTATTCTGTGGTGTTCCTCAGAGCGCGGCTACCCCTGGACCGTCTGCGAGGCGTTCCAGTTCATCCTGAAGAACCAGGCCGACGCGCTGCTCGGACTGGGCCTCAGCCCTCGCTTCAAGGTCCGGTTTAACGTCTCTCGCGGTTCCTCTGAAAGCCGGAGCCGTCTGACGGGTTCTTCTCGTTCCAGGACCCGGTTCTGTGTGGGCTGTGGAGACTCTACCTGCAGAGGAGCCAGCAGGCGTACTGCCACAAGCTGCGGACCAGTTTAGAGTTCGGACTGGTGGGTGGTTGTCTTTTTAAAACGACCTCAAACGAGCGTCACTGATAAGCTCCTCCCCACTCAGAGAGACGTGGAGTCGGACCTGGACAGCACGGCCGAGTCCTCCGGCGTGCCGTCAACGGACGTCGAGTCGAACTGGTCCAGCACCGCCGGCTCTGAAGCAGGTACGTGAGGAGCATCAACGTTCTGCTGCGCAGAGCTTTGGCTTCTCGAAGCTTGAATCGTTCCTTCAACCCTCAGAGAGCGACCCGGCGGACCGCCTCAGCCGGTCCAGGCGATACCGCGGCCGGATGAGCATGAAGAAGACTCTGGCTCTGATCCACCTGGCGCTGGCGTGGAGCGGCGAGGCGCTGACACTCAGCGACCTGCTCAGGTAACACCCGGAGGCGGAGCAGAATAAACACGGCCCGGTCCGACTGGAGACGGGGTTTTAGCTCCAACAAGCCGATCCCCTCAGCTGAAATTGTAAATGGAGACAAATACAAATAAAGTTTGTTTGAATGTTTCAGGCTGGTGAAGGGCGGCTTCGTCCCGTACGTGAACGCCTACGAACAACTTCCTGACGAGATGAAGCTGTCTGGAAAAGCAGCGCTGATCTTCAGCACCGAGGTCAGAATTCTGCGGGTCAGAACCCGACCCGCTGCCAAACGGTACCGAGGGGGCGGGCAACAACAAACAGCGGCGGTGTAAGAGCAACAGAAACAGGAAGCTGTCGTAACGCTAAATATGAGCTAAAGCACAAGCTAAAAGTGAAACAAAAGACCAGTTAAAAAGAAAACAACGGACACTAGCTAAACACTAACTAAATGTATCAAAATTATAGCTAAAAGCTATATGTAACAAAACACTAGCTGAAAGGAGCAAGCTGAAAGGAGACACTAGCTAAATGTAGCTAAAGCTACAGTATATGTGGCAAAACTAGCTAAAAGTAACAAAAGGTTAGCTAATAGCTAAACATAGCAAAAGTCTACGTAAAAGCTACATATAGCAAAAGGCTAGGTAAATGCTATTAGTAACTAAAAGCTAGCTAAATGTAGCATAAGATTAACTAGAAGCGTATTGTGTTTATTATTTTTATGCTACTAGTGCCTAGCGTGTTTTAGTTGAAGTTTTTCTTAGTTCATATCTTAGTTTTTCTTTTATATTTTACTGTTGGATGTAACTGGGACCCTGTGTACATAATTTCATTCCACCTCGTGGTGCGAATGACAATAAAGAATATCTGTATCTGTACAAGCTGAAAGTATCAAAGGGCTATCAAAAAGCTAAAATTAGCAAAAAACCCTAACTAAAAATACCTGAAGTCTAATGTGGCTAAAAATGTAACTTGAAGGTCCAAGTAGCTTGCCTCATACCTCTGCACCACCACGCTGCCTAAAAGGCTAGCTAGAAGTTAAAAGTGTCAAAAAGCAAGTTAGAAGTAGCTTAAAAAGAAGGAACCGATGAGAACATTTACCATTAATAGAAAACATTCAGCGCCGCCTGAACGAGCCGAACGTTTTGATTCATGATCGGCTAAAATCTACTCCACCTAATTATTTAAATTTTCATGTTCCTAGAACAACTGGTCGAGGTATAGCTTCTGTTTTTCAGCTAAACCAATTAGTAGTTATAATACTTTTGAGTCACTGTCTCTAAAGCCCCCATTATTCTCCCGCGTTCGTCCGTACACGGGTACGTACCGGTACATGGCTGCAGGAGGGTCTGCAGATTTCCTGGTGGGCTGGTCTGATGTGTGGGCTGCAGGGCCAGCACTCCCTGTTTTTATTTTGTTTTTTGTTTTTAGAACTTTTTATTAACAACATATAGCTGCCCACTGCACCACCTGGTGGTGATTGGGTTAAATGCAGAGTCAAATTTCGTCTTGTATGGAAACATACACAGATGACAAAAATGTGACCTTATTATTATTATATAAACACAGGCATTGCTGTGGCTGGGGCTGCCAGGTCTCGTGTGTATATATATTTATTTTTTTCGACCTGTCAATCAATTCAGTAGGCGTGTCAGCAAATGACCAATCGACGACCTCAATTTGTTCCGAAGGTAAACGTCCTTGTCTGTAGAGCTGCGCTGCAGCTGCTCAGGGTGGATGCTCCAGTATGATGTCTGAACCCTCTGCGTACAGTACGTGCATACGTACACGTGGACGGACGTACTACTGGGGGCTTAAGTGTATCCCATCCTAAATGGAAAACTGAACGGCCACTCGCCCTAGTTGTTGTATATCGTCCACCAGGCTCCTGTGCTCAGTTTTTGTTTGAATTATCAGAATTCTTAACTGACTTAATAATAAATACTGATAAAGTCATGATAATGGGTGATCTCAATATTCATTTAGATGTTGAAAGTGATAGCTCAAGCATAGCCTTTAAAAACTTAATAGAGTCAATTGGTTTTACCCAAAATGTCTGAACATCTACTCACTCTCATCATCACACTCTTTACCTGGTTCTGACTTAAGGCATCGAGATGAATAACTTAGTATATTTCCTCAAAGTCCTGTTGTGTCTGACCATTTTTTTTATTACCTTTGAGTTTACATTAAATGACTACACAGTCACAGAGAGTACATTTCACCTTAGTAGGTTTAAAATGCTATAACCAAATTTAAAGATTCTCTTCCATCGTTTTCCTCTGTCTGGCAGAGAACAGTGACTTAGATCATCTAGTTGATAATTTTATAATTACTTTGCAAACTTCACTCGATAAAGCTGCTCCACTGAAAAAGAAAGTAATCAATCAGAGGAGATTAGCTCCTTGGTTCAGTTCTGAGTTACGTTCTTTAAAACAGACATCTAGAAAGCTGGAAAGAAAAAGACACTCCACCAATGTTGAAGAATCTTACTTATCCTGGAGAGATATCCTGCTAACGTACAAAAAACCACTCCGTAAAGCTAGAACTTTATATTCGCTGGTGAAGATTCTCAGTCATCCAGGACATGGTAAATTCAAAAAAGTTGAAGACAAAAACTACTGGACTTTATTTGCAACAGAAGATGTTTGCTTCTTATCTGAGGAGCTTTCTCAATTATTGAGAAGGCTTGAGAATTGAGAAAGCTCCTCGGATGAGAAGTGTAACGTCTTCCGTTGCAAATAAAGTCCGGTAGTTTTTGTCTTCAACTTTTTTGAAAGAACTTCATATTATTCATCTTTAATTGATGAGAATAAAAATAATCCCAGGTTCATTTTCAGTACCATAGTTAGTCCAATGAAAAATCATATCTCGGTTGAACCATGTATCCCTACAACTATAAGCAGTGGGGGTGGTGGCGCAGAGGTTAAGAAGGTGCGCTTGTGATCGCCGGTTCAAGCCCCGGTACCGACAACATCAAAAATGTGGGTGGGATAAGTGAAGCAGTCACACCTGTCTCATCTGCCCCACTCTGGGCCCTTGAGCAAGGCCCTTAAACCACACTGTCTGCTCCCCCGGGAACCCTAGATATCAGCTCTCTGCTCCACACAGAGGGCTGTGGTAGCTCGGTGGTTTGTGGTTGAGTCAGGAAGGACATCCGGCGTAAAAACAACTGTCAAGTCTTTGTGCGACTAGTTTGCTGTGGTGACCCCTAACGCAGGGAGAAGCTGAAAGAATGGTAAATGGTAAATGGAGCTTATTTATATAGCGCTTTCCAGCCCCCTGTGAGGAGCCCCAAAGCGCTTTACAATACCAGCCATCCACCCATTCATTCAGACATTCATACACCGGTAGTGGTAGCCTGCCTTGCAAGGCGCCATCCAGACCTACCGGGAGCAACTCGGGGTTAAGTGTCTTGCCCAGGGACACAACGACACATGTTGGGCGGACGCGGGATTCGAACCTCCAACCTTCCGATCGGGGGTCGACTGCCATTACCACTGTGCCACGGTCGCCCAAGAAGAAAAATAAGGGAACGTTTTCAAACCAACATTCCTACTATCACCTCTGGTTCTGTGTCAGATGAGTCAACTTTAAGAATTTCACTAGAACCTGATTTATGTTTGCACTGTTTCTGTCCTGTTCTCTCTGAATTGTCAAAAACACTATCTTCATCCAAACCATCCATGTCTGCTAGATCCCATCCCAACCAGGATGTTTAAAGATGTATTTCCATTAATTAATTAATCTGCTTAATTTGTCTCTAATAAACGGTTGCGTATCTCAGAGCTTTAAGATTGCTCTAATTAAACCTTTACTTAAGAAACATAAGCTTGATGCAGGATCCCAGCCAATTATAGACCTACCGGTATATCTAATCTAACTTTCATCTCAAAAATTGTCTTGTTCTGCTGCTATAGACTTAGACTACTAGAGAACAAATTTACCTCATTTCCTTAAATGAATTGTTAAAATTAATAGTTTTCATTTGATACTACAAATGGTCCCTGACTTACGACATAGTTCTGTTCCTACGTTGCGTCGTAACTCGATTTTCGACGTAACTCGAAACACACATCTAAACTGCACCTTATACGTACAGTACTGTATTTTACCAAGCACTTAGCCTATCCTAACACAGTACCCTACATAATTATCAAAAAAAACATACATTTCAGAGCCATAATGAAGGAAAAAATAGTTAATTTCCTACTCTGGACTGCTGGTGAAGCCATTTCCTCCGTTCCTCCCTCCCTCCTCCGGATTCTCCATTCGTTTAAGTTGTAAAATCGCCGTCCATAAAACGGCTACTTTTCCACAGCTGCTGCCTGTTTCTGCCTGTCCAGCTTGCTCAAACAAGTTTTGTTTTGTTTTTTTAAATGTCCAGAGGACCAGACTTAGCTTTTCTAGAGAGTACAGGCAGCTGTAGCCTCCACAGCTAGCAAAACGGGAAACCGGAAGTAGACAGAAACTGCGAAAATCGGCTTAAAAATAAAAAAAAAATCAAAATTTTTATTTTTTTATTTTTTTAATGGAGATGCGTGTCGTAACCCCGAAACGTCGTAAGTTGAGGACTACCTGTATTTCTATCTTAACATGTGATTCTTGACCTGCCATTGTGTATCTGTTACTACCAAACCCAGCCAGATGACACTTGTCCTGAGCCTGGTTCTGCTAAAGGTTTCTTCCTCATGAGGGAGTTTTTCCTTTCCACTGTCGCCTTCATGCTTGTTCAAGATGAGAGTTCTGTGATGGAGTTAAACTCAAAGCAGTCTGCTCCTCACATAAATAATGTTAAATTATTATTTTATATATGAATGTTTCTGTTAAATTATTATTTTATATATGAATGTTTCTGTTAAATTATTATTTTATATATGAATGTTTCTGTTAAATTATTATTTTATATATGAATGTTTCTGTTAAATTATTATTTTATATATGAATGTTTCTGTTAAATTATTATTTTATATATGAATGTTTCTGTTAAATTATTATTTTATATATGAATGTTTCTGTTAAATTATTATTTTATATATGAATGTTTCTGTTAAATTATTATTTTATATATGAATGTTTCTGTTAAATTATTATTTTATATATGAATGTTTCTGTTAAATTATTATTTTATATATGAATGTTTCTGTTAAATTATTATTTTATATATGAATGTTTCTGTTAAATTATTATTTTATATATGAATGTTTCTGTTAAATTATTATTTTATATATGAATGTTTCTGTTAAATTATTATTTTATATATGAATGTTTCTGTTAAATTATTATTTTATATATGAATGTTTCTGTTAAATTATTATTTTATATATGAATGTTTCTGTTAAATTATTATTTTATATATGAATGTTTCTGTTAAATTATTATTTTATATATGAATGTTTCTGTTAAATTATTATTTTATATATGAATGTTTCTGTTAAATTATTATTTTATATATGAATGTTTCTGTTAAATTATTATTTTATATATGAATGTTTCTGTTAAATTATTATTTTATATATGAATGTTTCTGTTAAATTATTATTTTATATATGAATGTTTCTGTTAAATTATTATTTTATATATGAATGTTTCTGTTAAATTATTATTTTATATATGAATGTTTCTGTTAAATTATTATTTTATATATGAATGTTTCTGTTAAATTATTATTTTATATATGAATGTTTCTGTTAAATTATTATTTTATATATGAATGTTTCTGTTAAATTATTATTTTATATATGAATGTTTCTGTTAAATTATTATTTTATATATGAATGTTTCTGTTAAATTATTATTTTATATATGAATGTTTCTGTTAAATTATTATTTTATATATGAATGTTTCTGTTAAATTATTATTTTATATATGAATGTTTCTGTTAAATTATTATTTTATATATGAATGTTTCTGTTAAATTATTATTTTATATATGAATGTTTCTGTTAAATTATTATTTTATATATGAATGTTTCTGTTAAATTATTATTTTATATATGAATGTTTCTGTTAAATTATTATTTTATATATGAATGTTTCTGTTAAATTATTATTTTATATATGAATGTTTCTGTTAAATTATTATTTTATATATGAATGTTTCTGTTAAATTATTATTTTATATATGAATGTTTCTGTTAAATTATTATTTTATATATGAATGTTTCTGTTAAATTATTATTTTATATATGAATGTTTCTGTTAAATTATTATTTTATATATGAATGTTTCTGTTAAATTATTATTTTATATATGAATGTTTCTGTTAAATTATTATTTTATATATGAATGTTTCTGTTAAATTATTATTTTATATATGAATGTTTCTGTTAAATTATTATTTTATATATGAATGTTTCTGTTAAATTATTATTTTATATATGAATGTTTCTGTTAAATTATTATTTTATATATGAATGTTTCTGTTAAATTATTATTTTATATATGAATGTTTCTGTTAAATTATTATTTTATATATGAATGTTTCTGTTAAATTATTATTTTATATATGAATGTTTCTGTTAAATTATTATTTTATATATGAATGTTTCTGTTAAATTATTATTTTATATATGAATGTTTCTGTTAAATTATTATTTTATATATGAATGTTTCTGTTAAATTATTATTTTATATATGAATGTTTCTGTTAAATTATTATTTTATATATGAATGTTTCTGTTAAATTATTATTTTATATATGAATGTTTCTGTTAAATTATTATTTTATATATGAATGTTTCTGTTAAATTATTATTTTATATATGAATGTTTCTGTTAAATTATTATTTTATATATGAATGTTTCTGTTAAATTATTATTTTATATATGAATGTTTCTGTTAAATTATTATTTTTATATGAATGTTTCTGTTGTGACTTGGCGCTGTTTAAATACACAGAGCTGAATTGAAAGATCATCTGCAGACGTCGTGATGTCGTTCAAAATGTTCACAAAGTAAAATCTGCTGACTCAGCGTTCAGCCCATGTGATGAGTCATCCTCCGTGTCTTGTTTTCTGCAGAGGATCCCGTCCTTCAGCTCGGTCCACATGGAGGCTCAGAATCTGGTTCTGTTCCTGGACCTCCCCGCTCTCCCTCCGGTCCACCCTCAGTCTCTGCTGCAGCCGGCGGCGCTCTGCCTGCGTTACCTGGCGGACGCCAACCTTCCCGGTAACTACACCTCCTCCAACTATTTGTCCCTCGGACCGGTACCAGCACCACCGCTGTCATTTCCTGTCTCTGTCTGCCGTCAGACGAGCTGCACAGGTGGGTCTGCGAGCTGATGGAGCGAGCGGGAGCAGCCGACGACCCGTTCGACTCGAAGCGGCGCCCCGACCTGCCGCACCCCGATCTGCGGACCGCCGCCGCCATCGTGGTCACCATGAAGCTGATGTTCGGCCTGGACGACCGCACCGAGTGGTAACCGCCGAGCGTTCAAGTCTGTGTGCTCTCTGCTTCACGCGTGTCATGTGGGTTTGTGTGTTTCAGGGACTTATCGAGCGACGTCGGCCTTCAGGACCCCTCAGGTCGGTTCTTCGCCTGCCTGACCCACTTTGTACACGAACGTTCAGCTGACGGGAACCGTTTGAAACTTTTAGACTTTCTGAACCGTTTAGCTTTTCTTACATTCAAATCTCATCTGCTTCAGCTACTCTTTCTGTCTTATGCTCATTTGGCTTTTATCTCCTTATGCTCATTTAGCTTTTAGCTCCTGTATGCTCATTTGGCTTTTAGCTCCTGTATGCTCATTTTAGATGTTAGCTCCTGAATGCTGGAGTCTTTCTGTGTGGAGTTTGCATGTTCTTCTCATGTTGCGTGGGTTTTCTCCAGTTTCCTCCCACATATCAAAAACATGCATGTTAGTCGCCTTCAGGCCCAGACCTCCGGTGCAAACGAGATCTGTGATCTCTCTGGGTTTACCTGTTTAAATGAAGGTTAATAAATAATAGATGTTGTCTCCTGTATGCTCATTTAGCTTTTAGCTCCTGTATGCTCATTTAGCTTTTAGCTCCTGTATGCTCATTTAGCTTTTAGCTCCTGTATGCTCATTTAGCTTTTAGCTCCTGTATGCTCATTTAGCTTTTAGCTCCTGTATGCTCATTTAGCTTTTAGCTCCTGTATGCTCATTTAGCTTTTAGCTCCTGTATGCTCATTTAGCTTTTAGCTCCTGTATGCTCATTTAGCTTTTAGCTCCTGTATGCTCATTTAGCTTTTAGCTCCTGTATGCTCATTTAGCTTTTAGCTCCTGTATGCTCATTTAGCTTTTAGCTCCTGTATGCTCATTTAGCTTTTAGCTCCTGTATGCTCATTTAGCTTTTAGCTCCTGTATGCTCATTTAGCTTTTAGCACCTGTATGCTCATTTAGCTTTTAGCTCCTGTATGCTCATTTAGCTTTTAGCTCCTGTATGCTCATTTAGCTTTTAGCTCCTGTATGCTCATTTAGCTTTTAGCTCCTGTATGCTCATTTAGCTTTTAGCTCCTGTATGCTCATTTAGCTTTTAGCTACCTGTATGCTCATTTAGCTTTTAGCTCCTGTATGCTCATTTAGCTTTTAGCTCCTGTATGCTCATTTAGCTTTTAGCTCCTGTATGCTCATTTAGCTTTTAGCACCTGTATGCTCATTTAGCTTTTAGCTCCTGTATGCTCATTTCTAGCTTTTAGCTCCTGTATGCTCAT
>JBBPBX010014287.1:25595-41988 GCA_038048925.1 Garcialebias charrua
TATATATATATATATATATATATATACAGGTAGTCCTCGACTTACGACGTAGATCCGTTCCTACGGGCGTCGTAAACCGATTTTCGACGTAAGTCGGAAAATACGTACATACTGCACCATATACATGTACAGTACTGTATTACCAAGCACTTAGCCTATCCTAACACAGTACCCTACATAATTATCAAAACACATACGTTTGGGAGCCATAATGAAAGGCAAAAAGAGTTAATGGCCTACTGAGATGCTGGTGACGCTGTCCTCGGTCCATCCGCCGTATTCCGTTTATGATGTAAAACCATGTTCACAGTACAGTAATCCTCCGCCGCTGCACCACGTACAGTACAATATTTTCTGCCGCTGCACCGCGTACAGTACTGTACAATATTTTCCGCCGCTGCTTTACGACGTTTACGAAGTAAAACCAGTCCATCCGCCGTATTTCGCATTCCGTTTATGACGTAAAACCGCGTTCACAGTATACAGTGCAGTATTACTCCTCCGCTACGTTGACAACGTAAAACCGGTCCATCCGCCGTATTCCGCATTCCGTTTACGACGTAAAACTGTGTAGCTTTTCATAGTAAATGGGAGATGCGTCATAACCACGAAACGTCGTAACTCGAGACCGTCGTAACCAAATAATTAAAAATAATTAATTTTAAATAAAAATTCCATGCTGATCGTGCGGCGAATCCATCTATCAGCCAATTGTGTGTCACGCCCAATCTTATTTTGAAAAACCGCGATAGAGCGAGTCCACGATAAACGAACCGCCAAGTAGCGAGGGACTACTGTACTCACAATAAAATAAAATAAAACTGTTATATTTGTCATAATGGTGCAGTTTACCGACATTGAACAGACTGAGGACAACAGACTCAACACCATCTAGAACATAAAAATATTTATTTACAGTGAAATAATTAAACGTACTGTATACAGTGGACACATCCTGGAAAATGCTGGAAGGGAAGGAGAGACGTGAGAAGCTGCGTGGAACACTTAGATAATGCAGGTGGTAGATATCTTACATGACGTTGGTACTGTAGGTGGGCTGCATAGAGAGGAAGGCTGGGGGTTCCAGGATAGAGAAGGTCCTAATGGAAGGAGAACAGACGGTGCGTGGAGGCAAGTGGTTGGAAGGTGTAGGAGCAGATCCACAAGGAAGGTTTGTAACTCACAGTTAGGCACAGGGGTCAAGGAAAGCCTTGGAGGTGCAGGACAGAAGGCTCAGGAACCAGGTTCTGTGCTAAGGTGAGGAGAACAGCGAGGTAAGTTGAACCTCTTATCGTGGCTGACTTTCATTAATGGGACGACTCTCAGCTGTTGGTAATTGGCTCCACATCTGGACTCAAGAACCTGCAGGATGAGCTGGAAACCCTACAATACTACAAGGACAGTGGGACTGTCTTGAAATTGGTAAACACTAAAATATCCACTAATGTCAGGTGCTGATGGTTCTCCCAGCAGAGCTGAAAACCTTTGTGTTTCGAGGGGTTCTCCCAAAGGCACATGACATAGATGCAGGTTTATTCATCATTTTATCTCTGAGCCATCTCAGATCATCAGTGAACTAAACAACCCTCATACTGCTGTAGCGGTTAGTTCTTTTTCCCCGAGCTTGTTTTTACAATAAACCTCAGCTATGACTCACCACAACAACCTTTACTTTTATCAAGATTACACTTCTGTCTGTACATGCTTCTATACTCTATCTGCAATCCTTTCTCCGTCCTTGTTACTTCTTTATTCAGTTTGAAAACAGCAGTCTGGAAAATGCTCTCCTTCCTTCAGTGGTGGTTTTAGACGGCAAAGTCTCATTGGACAATGATTAGAGATATTTTCTGTTGTGTCTCTCAGGAAGTTGTTTCAGTTTTTATTTTTCGCTGTTTCTCCGCACTCGTGAAGCATATTAGAGCGCATCGTACAAAGTAAATTATAACAATTTATTTCACAGTAGAGTTGTAACGGGATCATTAGGAGACATCTGTCTTACACTTGATTTTAATTTATCAGCATGCATTGCATTTATTAATATACTTACACAATATGATGCCTAATGAAAAAATACAAAAAGATAGTCCATCCATCCATTATCTTTACCTGCTTTTCGGATCGCGGGGATCACTGTGTAAGAGGCGGGGGACGTCATGGGCAGGTCTCCAGTCCATCACAGGGACACATACAGACAAACAATCATTCCCTCTCATTCACATCTAGGGACAATTTAGAGTTGCCCATTAGCTTAGCATGCATGTTTTTGATCTGTGGGAGGAAGTCGATTCATTTTGTGAATGTCCTCCAAGTACCACCAGAGCAGTTTCTCTTCATCCAGGCATTGATTCTACAAGTCTCTATAAAAGGGCAAAACATCATTCTGCTGGAAGATATTTCCTCATTTGAGGTCTTACTGGGCTTTTTTTTTTTTTACCAAACAGTTCTGCGAAATGGCTGCAAAGCCCAGTTCGTCTTTATACCGCCTTTGACCATTCATAAATCACTGACGGAGCCACAGCCTCATCCTGCACAGATGTGAGCTTTCAGAAATAAAGCAAGCTTCACTGAACCAAAAGAGGCGTGGAGCAGAACTCAGATGTGCAACTAATTAAATGTGAGACAGACGTCTCCCTCGGATCGTTTTCAAAACATGATGGATTAACTCGGTTTAGTGATTCCCTTTGTGGTGTTTTTATTTTTATTTTTTTTACTAAATACAAAGTTGCTATGCATCATCGATGACCCTCCCTGGTAATTCCATAATTCTCACACAGACCATGCATTTCACATCATCATGCTATTGAGCCACAATGTCTATACCTTTTCACATATTGACTGTTTCGACTGTTACTGCCTTGCTTTGTGGCATAAATGAGCATCAGGGGTGGACTGGCTTCGATCCTCCTTGCTGCCTTGGTCCGTTCAGAAATCACACTGAGGTGGCCAGAAGGCACCTAAGTCCGAGCATGACGTGTACTAACAAGGAGCCGTCATGTTTGATTACATTTTAGAAGCTATGTATGTATAGCACCACCTCCTCAGGCAGCCTCCCGCACATCTCTGTTTTAAAGGTATTGTGACATGATGTTGGAACTATGCATAAAGTGGCACAACATATATATGTTGCATCATTCCACTATGTTCGTTTTTACAAGCAAAATGATAAATCAATGAAAATTTGTTTCAAAGTGATTTTAAACTTGGCGCCGTGTTTCGGCACGGGAAATCCGGGTACTTACGCATGCGACGTCATGTGACGTAGGGACATGAAGTTCAGTCTGCGACTGCTATTAGAATGGTAGAATTAGATTGTCCATTCTTGACGAAGTTTTTCATCTTTTGGGAAAGTGAAAAGGCTCACTTGTTCACTGGCGATATTAGAACACCCAAATGCGACACAACGTAGCAGCATTTTTCAAGTTATACAAAAAAACATAGGCGATCTTGAAGACAATGAAAGCCTGTGTTAGGTTGTTGGGGTAGGAATGGGGGAAGGAAACAACGTTTGCTTTCTGTTTGATTATTTTTTTTTCTTCATAGAAGTATAGTTTGCGCAAATGATTTACTGGGGAGCACAATCTCTGTTTTTCCAAAGTTGTGGGGGTATTTCCACCTATGTATGAATGTTCCCATGTGTACAACAAGACCGCAAAGACCAAAGTGTAAGATTCACCTTTATCACACTCATCAAATCATTCAGTGACCCTATGGATAGGGGCATTGTCATCCTGGAAGGGACCACTCCCATCGGGATGGAGACGTTTCATCACAGAACCAAAGGTGATCGCGCAAAAAAACTTTGTATCGATTTGTGCTGACCCTGCTTTTTCTAAGAGAACAAGTGGATCCAAAGATGCTGGCAAAATAACTTGACTGCTGAGAGTCACTGAAGACCCTGGCTGCAGGAATTATTACTTCTTTTTCATTTAATTTGTCATCTGTCTTTATGAGCAGTCAGGAAACGTAATGAGTCTTTCAAGGAGGCTGTCTTGGAAATAGGTTAATAGATTATGTAGGCAACGGAGCGAATACTGCTTAAGTAGACGCTCTTTCTTTTTTCTAAACTGGTTTGCAATGACGGTACAAATCCTTTTCATATAAAATGACGACCTTAAAAAGCAGCAGTAAGTGAAGCTAATGTAAAACATAGTAAATTAACTTTAATTGCTATATCACATTGTACAAAGAACTCTCCAAAAAAACTATTTACCCTATCCTCGAGTGTTTTTGCAACAAGTTTTTTTTCCAGTCAGTTTTACTCAATATAACAGGGGCACAAACTAAAAAAAAAAGATTAAAAAAAAGTCAGACAGGGATACTCTAGCCTGGCCCTCGCCTTCCTGCACAGCTCCGCTCAATTCTCATTTCCCTTCACTGCACAGTCTGGGACTTCTCCCATTCACAACGATTTCTCCGGTAGAATTTTGTTCGGACCAATCAGAGAACAGAAGGGGCGGAGTTTTTGGCCCCCTAACCCATGCCCCCACCTGTCCCAGCGCGCAGAGCCCTATAAAGGGCTCTGCCAGCGCGCAGCCAGCGAGCAGCGGCATGTTCTCATTCAAAGCGATGCAGGACTGTTTTATATGTGATATAAATGTATTAATTTCCCCTTCTTAATCCCTTATCTGGAGTTTTCTTTTGTTTTTTTTGGCCAAAAGTCAAGTGATCGCTCGCTCCCTCCTCCTTCTCTCCCTCCGCTGAAATGAACAAGGAAATGGCTGAGGTTGTCACGAGAATTAAACTCGGGTTTTACGTTGCTGCCCGAGTCCCATCAGATTTTCTGGTCTTCTGGTGAGCTGGACCAGCGATCCATGGTTTTATTTTATTTTATTTAAACGTTTTATAACATATAAACACAGGATTTCCAGCGCGGCAGCCAGCAGCGAGAGAAAAGCTGCAGGAGGCGGAGCAGTTGTCAGTCAAGTTCACCAGAGCACGGGGGGTGGCTCTGAGGGGAGGGAGCAGAATGCTTTCCCTGTTCAAAATATCCAATGGTTTTGTTCCTCAGCAGAGGCCAACGCCTCCAGCAAGAATCGTTTTAAAATGGAGAATGTCCAGACCCTTGTCTGAAGCGAAGTGAAGGACAGGGTCTGGTTTTAACCAGGCTAGGGATACTCCTAAGATTTGATTTATTTTCTGAGTGGTGAGCGGGCTGTACTAATATCTAAGATAATGAAGAGTTGACAAGATAACTGATGTGCAAAAACGGCACTGAATACTCCATTTCCCCTTGTGATATCACAGACATAAAGTTTTTGAAGTATCTCACTGACAGTTTGAATTATTGTAGCGATAACATGGAGAAATTACAATAATAATAATAATAATGAATTAAATTTATAACGCACTTTTTATTAACAAAAATCAAGTGCTACAAAGTGCAACAAAAATCAAATAAAACAAGTGATAAAACAAGTAAAATCAATAATAATATCAACTAAGATCAAAGATAAAATCATGAGGAGGCAGAGTAGGCTCGCTTAAAAAGAAAGGTCTTCAAGCCGTTTTTAAAGTCAACCAGTGACTGTGGAGCTCTCAGGTAGTCAGGGAGGGAGTTCCATAGGCGGGGGGCAGCCACACAGAATGCCCGGTCTCCCATGGTCCTTAATGTGAAGGAGATTACTGTTCTGTGATCGTAGAGACCGGGTGGATGAATATGGTGCAAGAATGTCCTTTAGATAGTCAGGTGAAGTTCCGTTTAAGCATTGATGTGTAATGAGAGCAGTTTCGTACTGAATTCTGTAGGTGACAGGAAGCCAATGAAGGTTATGAAGAATGGGTGTAATATATTCGATTATTATCAAATGATGTGTTATGTCGGGAGATGTCCTAAAACAATGACAACATAAAAGTGTTTTGCATAAGTGTTTTTTAAAGATGTGACTGAGAATATGTTGCTACTATCCAGATAAATCAGAAGTGCACACAGAATGAACATCTGATGAAATCTTTTTTTATGGGGTTTCCAGTCGAACTTACCTTCACCTCTTTGTCGACAATAAGCTTCATCGGTGCAATCAAGGTCAAAGAAAGTTCCAAAGACCTTTGGTTGTCCCACCCTTCCCTGCACCCAAGTTTTAGTGGGCCTAATGAGGCAGACAGCTGCTCCCTTAGCTGAAATACATCTGCGGTGAACCGTCCCTAGGAGGGGCATAGACAATGTCACCTTCAAATTCAGACAAATACGTGTACAATTGGAAACTAAAACAGATCTGCTAAATTAAAAGAAACAGTGCAAATCATATTTTTGTGGACAGGGAATTCCTTGCAGACACGTACAGCTTCCAGCATTAATTCAGCAACTCTAATCCAATTGTTGCTCACTGTCATAGCTCAAGCGGTGGGTCTGGGCTTTTTTTTTTTCTTTCTAATCACAGTTCTCTTCAAAGGAGTATTGGTTTTAGATATGTGTTTCTGAAGCTAGACAGAGTTCAATAAAACACAGCCTGGATAAAAATACTTCTGCAATGTAATTAGGGAACTTTGCTGAGACAAGTACAAATGTGCAATAAGAAGGTAAAATCCAGCGAGGCTGGGTGATTAGGTCTCATTTGGATGTATTCGGCACACTGTGACAAGCGCCTGTTTCAGGGCACGGCAGTGGCTCGGATCGAAGGCTCACAGTGTCTGGGATTACGTGTCAATTTACCACCCAGCTGCAGCTCCACACTCTACAGCAGAACATGACTACCTCTAATTAGGCCATGCTACCAATTAGGGTCTTGCAATAAGGCAACAAGAAAGGCACTTGGGAAGACTAAAACCTACCATTGTTGCTACCATAAAAAGAAACCTCAGCCCTCGAGCTCCAACAGCTGTTGAAAGATGGGGACCGTATCAACCGGACCCCTATTGAACTATTTCTGGTTTAATGTGATGCAATGGAGACGATAATTTCACTGTAAATTATGAAAACAGTGGCATGTCATGTTTCAAGTCTGAATAAGTGAATGAAAGTCAAAAACCACTAAGAGCCAGTTCAAAGTAGCTTCATGCCACAACCCTAAACTCAACCTCTGTTTTATAATCCCACAGGTAGCCAGGGTCAGTTCCCCATCACTCAGAATGTGACGGTGGTGGAGGGGGGCACAGCCAACATGACCTGTCGCGTGGATTACAATGATAACACTTCCCTCCAGTGGTCAAACCCTGCACAACAAACTCTGTTTTTTGGAGACAAGAAAGGTAAGAAATGTGCCAAACATAACGTTAACCCCATAAGACGTGTGACTCAAGTTGTACTTCATTAGAATAATTAATTTGATCATTTTGGACGTTCCAAACTCTTTCTTCCTTTCCGCCCAGGAGCTCACAGTTTGACTGATTACACAACAGACATGATTTGAAGAAAATACATTCATTTCTTGTAACGCTAAAGCAGACTTTTAATGATTTTATTTCTCCGTTGATGTCCCAGGGCACAAACTAAACAGAAATAGACTGATTTTTGTTTTGTTTTTGTATTATACTTTTGTAATCATGCTACACTGACAGTGCTGTTTACAGCAGCGCAACGCCTGTGGATGCTGAGATGATTGGGCTTAATTAGTGTCTGTGCTGCCCTAAATTTGTATAGTTGTTTTGATGTCACTCTGTTATGGAAGTAGACTGTTGCAATCTTGTGCAACAAAGCCTCTGCTAGAATAAAAAAAAGGGCTCTCACCAGCCAAATCCAATTTAAAGGTGACAAAAGTCTAGATTTGATAAATTGGAACGGGGTGAAAGGAAGTATGGCAGTGGACTGGTCTTGTAAGGGCCGGGGAGCTCCTCTATCAGTGTTGCTCTCAGCATATTACCCATTTCATTTATGCTGTAGCTGCTAATACAATATCATTGGTTCAGTGATTGAAGATGAACTTTCCCTCTGAATAACAATTGATAGCAGAGGAAGATGCTAGAGTGAACCAGCAGAATGAGAGTCGCAGTCGGGTTCGAAGAAATACTTTCCCTCTTGCAGCTGATTGGATTTAGTGATGAGGTCTAAGGTGTTTTATTAGATGAAATTATTTCCAAACACAATTAAATGAAACTTAACTGAATCTTAAACGGATTCTCTTGTGTGAGTGATGTTAGTGTGCTCTAGAATTACAGCAGAAATAACAGTACCTAAGAAATATACAGTATATATTAAATTTCAGTTTATATAGTGTAAAATAAAGTCAATAAATGTGTTTTGCATAGGTTGTTTATCAAAATCTTATAATAATATAATAATAATAATAATTTATTCAATTTATAACGTACTTTTCATTACTGAAAATCTCAAAATGCTACACACATTCATAAACCGGTGGCGGCAGACTACCATGCAAGGTGCTTTCCAGTCCTACCGGGAGCAACTCAGGGTTAAGTGTCTTGCCCATGGACACAACGACACATGGTGCGGGTCCCGGGAGTCGAACCGCCAACTTTCCGATCGGGAGACGACTCCCCTTACCACTACGCCACGGCCGCCCCAAAAATCTTCACCCTTCTTTCCTGTAAGGAGAGCTCAGAATACATAAACCCACTTTACTCATCTTGGGTAACCGTTTATATTGCATGACAGAATCTGTTTCCCGAGCAATAAGGATGACAAAATGAATGTTATTCAGTCATGTTGACAGAGTTAAGTGTGGGAACACTTGCTCCACATCTCCTGCAGCCAAATAAAAAGCTTTATTGGCACAACTAACTCAATGCCTATGAGGCTATCAGCAGAAATGGGAGGCGTTGATCAACACAAGCTTCATATGGAGAACAGAGTGGGACACCTGGAAAGAAATCTCCGCCGTGCCAAATCACCAGTTAATTGCTTGGCACGGAGCTGCAAACTGTCCTTCACTTGTTTGTTGTGGCCTCTTGTGCAAAGAAAAGTCTCACAAAAGTCTACGCCGATTTTCAGTTCAACATTTAAGGGTTGTACATGAGGCAGGTTTGTTCATTCCAGCTAACCAACTAGTCACAGACTAATGTCTGTCAGATTGTGGCAGTTAAGAAGCATTGCAGTGGTCTCAGTTTTAGTGTTTTAGGTTAGCACTCTGTTGATGAAATCTTGCGCTGTGTCGCTCTGCGGCATGAAAACGTCCACTGCAGTAACTATTGTAAGTTATCAGTAGCTTAGAATTTTTTTATTGGTACCACTTTACAATAAGGTACACAAAATTTGCTTAACTACTAGGGAACGCCTCAGGAACAAACCAGGAGCTAATGGGTAGTTAACCAGTACTTACTGGGTAACAAAGAGCCAAGCCTTATTAGGGGACTACAGTACTGGTTTGTTACCACAGAAACAGTGGACAAATTCTCCATGCGGGTTTTGAAAAAACCCTGCGCCAGTGACTTCACTGCTTGTAATGGTCAAAAACTGGTTTCCTAGTGATTACAGATATTGTTTGATTTTCTCTTTTGTAAACCTATTAGCTCCTGATTCGTTCCTCTTTGGGTTTTGATTACAGATATTGTTTGATTTTCTCTTTTGTAAACCTATTAGCTCCTGATTCGTTCCTCTTTGGGTTCCTTGGTAACTACCCATTAGTTCTTACCATACCATACCATATCAAATTTTTTTTTTCAACACTTGCTCTTCTCAAGGGCGGACATCTCCTCTCGGTCTCCGCTTTGCTTTTGCTTGGGGCGGCCGTGGCACAGTGGTAATGGCAGTCGATCCCCGATCGGAAGGTTGGAGGTTCGAATCCCGCATCCGCCCACCATGTGTCGTTGTGTCCCTGGGCAAGACACTTAACCCCGAGTTGCTCCCGGTAGGTCTGGATGGCGCCTTGCAAGGCAGGCTACCACTACCGGTGTATGAATGTCTGAATGAATGGGTGGATGGCTGGTATTGTAAAGCGCTTTGGGGCTCCTCACAGGGGGCTGGAAAGTGCTATATAAATAAGCTCCATTTACCATTTTACCATGCTTTGTCTTGTCTGTGAAACTGTCTGAGAGCCTCTCTTCTACAAAATCTTTTGAATCATAACTGTGGACTTCAATTTGGTCAGTTGGTCCCTCAACACAACTGGTAACATTTCTTCAATAAGAAGACAGGCTGTAGGCGAGCCGGTTTGCGCTGTTGGCATGCACTCAGCTGGATATCTCAACAACTTGGAAGACTTGATGACGTGTCTATCTCTGCTGTCATCTGTGGATCATAAGGACGCATACTTAATTGGATTTATGATAACTGGTTCCTGCTTTTTGGATTTGGCTGGTTCCTGGTCTATCAACACAAAAGGAAGACGTCGGCAGCAAATCTGGACCTTGTCAGGCTGCCTGCCTTACATGATGGCTTGGTTAATGTCTCGAAAACCCAGACTTTTGGATGAATGGATTAGATATTGGAGATTATCTAAGGCACGTTCCATTGGTGTGGTCATTTTAATTTGGACATTTTGGAAGCGAGTGGACCGACACAGACTGAAGGTAGATGTCATTAAAGTTCTGCCTGTTCCCAAAACAATCGTGTTTATCTGACATTGGGCTCCCCGACTGGCCTTGATAGGCCGTCTTATCTCAACACGCCTGAGAAATTTTGTAAACTTGATGCTCTCATCCCCCCCTCCCAGACCTGCTGCTGATGAATTCCAAGGACTTTTCAGAGGAGCACGGCTGAATAAACATTCTGTCATCATTTCAGGACTCTCGCCTCTGGCCGTCCTCGGTAGCTCCCTCCATGAGTGTGCACAGATCTTTGAGCTGGCTTCTCAACCGCCTTTGAGTCCCCTCCCCTGCCCTCTGCGTAATGTTTGCGTCACTATGTGCTTGTGTGCGATACTTTTTTTACATTACCACATTTTTGACCTTCAAACAGATGTGAAAAATGTGTTAGGAATTTTTTTTGTCTCCAAACCCTATGTGTCATTTTTCACCACTTTTATTGTCTGTCCAACAGATCTCACTTGTAAATGAGTCTCCGAGGCTCAATGTGACTTATCTGTTTAAATACAGGTTGAATTTATAAAGCACTTTAAACAGTGACAGTGCACGCCAAAGTGCTGTACAGGGACAGACAGACCAAGCACATAGAAACAGAATACTTTGTACATAACAGTAAACCGAATGTAGAAACAAAAAACAATAGTGGATAACAACAACAACAGCAATATGACCAACACAGTGTGATGCACACATGGTCAGCACAGATCACACGGTACCGAAAGCCAAGGAATAATGTGTGTTTTTAAGCAAGATTTAAAAACTGTGAGGGGAGGCCTGTCTGACAAGCAGAGGTAATTCGTTCCACAGTCTCGGGCCTGTGACAGAGAAGGCCCTGTCACCTGTGTGCTTGAGACAGTTTCCTGGAACTGTGAGGAGCAACTGGTCTGCTGACCTGAGAGAATGTGGTGGGACATACGGCTGGAGCAGATCAGTGAGATAGGAGAGGGCAGAGCTGTTTAGTGATTTATAGACATACAAGAGCATTTTGAATTGGAATAGAAGGTGAACCGGTAGCCAGTGCAGGGAGGCCAAAACTGGTCTAATGATACCCATTAGATATTAGTTCCTCTTCATTTACAAGGTAACAAACCAGTAGTCCCCTAATAAGGCTTGGCTGTGTGTTCCCCAGTAAGTACTGGTCAACTACCCATTAGCTCCTGATTCGTTCCTGAGGCATCCCCTAGTAGTTAAGCAAATTTTATATACCTTATAAAGTGTTACTGTCTCTGGTAACACCATGAGTTTCACTGCCGCCATCATTGCAGCTATGTTGTTTGTTTGTTTGTCCGAGGCTAGCTCACCCTGGGTTACATTTCCTCGTGGGCCGAGCAATCATACCGTTTACGTAAAATATTTGATAATGTTATAGAAACGATTGCTGAATGTTGTCCATACTGTGTTAATGCTATGTTTTCTCTTGGCCCTTAGTAATGTTGCAGTAGACCTAGCCAACTAATGGAGTTTTAATAGTGTAGCCTAAGTTAACTTTTAGGGTAAAACAAAATCACTAGACAATATAAAACAATAATAATAATCACTCCTTCTTACCAGTGGTCTTGCATCACGTTTATTAGTAGCTTAAAATGCCTAATTAAAACTCCATTAGTGGGCTAGGTCTACTGTAACATTACTAAGGGTCAAGAGAAAAGTAGGGAATGAGGACATGTTGGTTTTAACGGGTTGTTAAACATCTAGTTTTACCTACATAAGTAAACTATTCAATAACTATTTTAGAGTTAATGGCACAAAAATAAGTAGCCTGACCAACAGCTCTCCTTGTGTGAATAGAGCATGCTCCGTTTCTCTCACGCATCCTAGCCACAGTCTAAGAAACATACAGGTAGTGCGGTTAAAACACACCAGAATGCAGGAAATGGCATCTACTTTATTCAAAATTTTCTGGGGGCACACACACACACACACACACACACACACATCACCACCACATTACAAATTATTCTGACACCAATGGCCACTGCATTGCTAACCAAGTACACATATGGTGTCATATGGTGTTCAAAGTTCACTCAGCGTAACGCACTCTTTGCGTTAATCGGGTGGTGGTGGCCTGGAATGGTTTCTAATTCCCGGCCTGGATTATTTCCCCAGTCCACCCCTGTTTATTTCTCTGTACTTCGTGTATGTGTTTGTTGCTGCTGTTGTGCATCTCTCCATGACGTCTGGGGAGTCTATGACAATATGATTCTTTCTCTGCACGGGAAAATTCCACACCTTTGTTAAAAGTAACACAAAATATATATATATTTTTTTACAAACTGTCATTTGTGACTGTGTACCAGTACGCTCACAAAAGCAAGTAATGATTCTTTGAGTGATTTTTTTAATCAACTTTATCATATTTCCGCACGTTTAGTAATAAAGATAAGGGTTTTGTCTTGATGTGTTTGAACACTGAAAAAATATATCGAGTGGCAGGAAAAGGAATATTAAAATGCCCTTTGAATTTCTTTGAGACTGGTTTTCTGTATTATATCAACTGAGTTATACCGCTGCTGGAAAACGAGAGACAAAATCTGATCTCAGACCTGTTTACAATTTGTTCATTTTGATTCAGGTCTGCAAAGACTGAGATAAAAATGAAACTGTTACAAATATGGATGTAAGGATTTCTGATCATTTTGGGCAGTTAACATGAAAATTATACGCCTAGTATTCCTTGGAAGAGAGCACGTCACCCACTGCCTTTCATGCCACATTTTTAGACCAACATCATCTAATGTTGAGAAATTAGGCGGTTAAAGGTATTTTGGTTAAATCATGAAAATACCATTATACGTACCGATATTCCCAGGCAATTCTGTGACATCCCACGTGATCTGTGTCATGAATGACTCAGCTACTATTACACTAAATTTTAGCTTAGTTTCTGTAAAATTCACAGAGATATGGCCAGTTTTGTGAAGGCTAAGGTTGACCTGTGGCTTCCATCTTAATGTTTTAGATGTACAGCCACTTATTACTTTGTGAGAGTTTTGTTAAAATGTGTTCAGTAGTTCACAAAATATTTTGTTACCAGATGAGAAGGGTTGACTCCAAAACGTTAATGTCAAGTTTTGAACGACGATGTTGCTTGAAATGTGTTGTGCTCAAAGTATATGTCAGAGTTGATATTTGGCTACCGTCACACCAAATTTTAACTCAACAGTTGTAAAATTGGCTGAGTTCAAGCCATTTTTGTGTTTGCCAAGATTGCTTTGCTGTGGCGGCCATCTTGAAATGGACTGACTCCAAAAGCTAATTATTGAAGTTTTATTACAATTCATTAAGAGGCTCATGAGATATTTTACTAAAAGTACAGACAAACTTAACATAAAGGCAAGTGAAAAAAAATCTTGCTCTGCCTCTATTTTTGCTGGCATTAAATAATAATTAATTGATGTCAACATTTTATGGAAAAACTGTGCAACCTTTATTAATTAGACTACTCCCATTGTTTTGAAAAGTTTGAACCATATTTCCCAAAGGACACTCGGGTAAAAATAAAATCATTTTTTTCTGAACAAATATTAACCTCAAGGACTTGCGATCCGTATGGGCTGGACATTTTCTGCATGTTTGTATAAAGCATCAGACTCTTCTTATATCATGCCAGCTGGCTCCTTGGCATGCTGCTTCTCATCTATTATGTATATCTAAGTCTTGGTTGATTGTCGCCACCACAGAGGCTTCAGATTGCATTTCAGCAAAGATCAGGTTCCCACAGACTTGAGAAAACACAGATAGATTGCCTTAATAGCTAGGCCAATGGGTCCCTCATACATTAAGCTAATTAGTGGTCACTGCTCGGTACTGGCATTCTGGTGGGCTGCCATGATGGGAAAAAAGGATTTAAACCACATGACTTTTGTAGAATTAGCCCTTTTATAAGTTGCCATTGTTGAGAATTATTTTACGGAACAGGAGAAATGAGAACAGAGCTGTCCTTTGCTGTCTTTATGATGATTTATTTCACTTTTGGCTTTTGTGGGAAAATGACTAGAGAGAAGCTGTAGAGCAGGGGTCACCAACACGGTGCCCGCGGGCACCCGGTCGCCCCCAAGGTCCATTTGAGGTGCCCTCGGACCTGTTCTAAAAATAGCACAACTCACTACTAAGCTGCATTTAAAATTTCACTTTATTCAGTTGTTATTCTTTTTTTTTGTATTTATATATATTTTAAAATGTCTAGCTTAAAAATATGTTCTTAAAAATATGTTTATTATACATTTTTTTCAATTTACGCTTTGTTATTTCCGAAGAGTTTATCAAACTGGTGCCCTTTGTATGACTCCGTACCCACGAAGTAGCTCTCAGTTTCAAAAAGGTTGGTGACCCCTGCTGTAGAGAATGGTAATGCTCTCATGGAGGCATACAGGGTTTACTTGTCCAACATGTATAACATGAATCTTTATTATGCAATTATTAAAAAGGTTATTGAGGGCTACATGTCAAAAGCAAATGAGCAATGTGGTCTGTGACTTTATATGTATATCTAGAATTTTACAGCACTTGTCACCGTTTCTCCATATCAGTCGTGTGTTTTAGAAGTTCACGGTTCATCGTTCATGACATTTAATTGAGGAATTCAGACTGAATCATAAAGGTCACAAAGCAAAATTGATCTTAATTGGCTTGTTGTAATCAAAATGCTGTTATGTGCTAAATGAATGCTCTAATGTGAGCATTAAAACATTCATTAGCCTGAGAGAATGACGGATAATTACCAAGGATGCAATTACTGAAGCGAGCTCTAATGAAAGCACATTTAAATCTCCATTTGAGTAAATCCACAATATTTTATAGTTGATATAATCAAAGAAAACACTTTTATAATAATGATATTAATTATTATTATTATTATTAACGTAAAATAAATAAGAAAACTGACTCAAGAGTACTGTACAAAGTTACTTACTATACATTTGATTAAAATATGTGCAATTTTCTCAATTTCTTCAAACATCTTGGGAAGACTTCACAGGTGAGAAGCCATAAGTTTGTGCTTTGAAGTATGTACTTTTCTGTGAATGTTTTTTTATCAGGAACAAAATGTAGAAAGGGTCTCATGGTCAGGGCTAATGTCTGTCTTCAGGGACTAATGGGCTTTTAAGTGTTCTTTACTTCCAGCTTCACTGAAATGTGAATCTACCATTATGGCACTATACACTCTGCTATTAATGCTAATGTGAAGAGCGACTCTTGCATGTACTACACTAAACTCTATGCCACACTTCACTCTCATGTATTATTTATATTAGCTGTTTGGAATAATCAAGAAAAGGATGTATTTTCATTTGGAGAGTTTGAGGCCGCATAAATAATGTTAGGTTTCTTTTTACAAAGGCAAAAGTACAAATATTACGCGTCTGTTTTTCTTCACCTCGGTATTCAGTTGTAAACAAAGTTTCGTAACCTCTGTCTCACAGTTAAGTTTATGTTTGTGTAATATGGCTTCGTATCTGGCGTTTAAAGCAGGTATGCTTATACCTTATTCTTTGTTACCCTGATTCAGGAACCAAAAATTAGTCCAATTTGAGAAGCATCTGCTCGGTGGGATCTCTGAGAGCGCACACGGTGACAATGGCCCTCTGAAACAAGGCTCTTTCCTTCTCTTAATTGCAGCCACATGTGTGGTGGGAAAGAGCCCCCTGCATGCACCACTATATGCTTGGAATTTGTCCAGAATCGCCCACACAGTCAGTGAGCAAGTGCAGCCAGCAGCAAACACCCTCTAATTGCAAAGAGTGGAGCCCATGGCTGGAGAGCAGGCAGGGAGGGGGTGCGTGCCAGGATTCTGTGTTCTCGTTGAAGGACAGCGAGTGCTTTCACATTTCAGGACAAGCTCAAAAGTGACAAGGGCCATACAAAAATGGTCACATGGGAACGTCATGGATGTAACATAATTTAGCCGAACTCGAGAGCCATGAGTTTCCAGGAGTAATGGGTAGATGTAAAATGACCTGTACTACCCAGACCA
>JBBPBX010014288.1:0-20987 GCA_038048925.1 Garcialebias charrua
CTATCTATCTATCTATCTATCTATCTATCTATCTATCTATCTATCTATCTATCTATCTATCTATCTATCTATCTATCTATCTATCTATCTATCTATCTATCTATCTATCTATCTATCTATCTATCTATCTATCTATCTATCTATTCTATCTATCTATCTATCTATCTATCTATCTATCTATCTATCTATCTATCTATCTATCTATCTATCTATCTATCTATCTATCTATCTATCTATCTATCTATCTATCTATCTATCTATCTATCTATCTATCTATCTATCTATCTATCTATCTATCTATCTATCTATCTATCTATCTATCTATCTATCTATCTATCTATCTATCTATCTATCTATCTATCTATCTATCTATCTATCTATCTATCTATCTATCTATCTATCTATCTATCTATCTATCTATCTATCTATCTATCTATCTATCTATCTATCTATCTATCTATCTATCTATCTATCTATCTATCTATCTATCTATCTATCTATCTATCTATCTATCTATCTATCTATCTATCTATCTATCTATCTATCTATCTATCTATCTATCTATCTTCGTTTAACGTCCGTTTTCCCGATTCCGGGGTGGGACGTCACTTCTTTGTCGCCAAGTTTTTGATGCCAGATTAGGCGGTCAGTTGCGTCCAGTTCATTGAGGTTCAACGCTTTCAGATCTTGTTGAATCGTTTGCGCCCAGGTCTTTTTCGGACGGCCTTTGGGACGGGTGCCAGGTACTTCAAGGTTTGCAATAGCAAGTATAGCACTGTTTTCACTTTGTTTAACATGACCGAACCACCGCAAACGGTGTCGCCGGCATGCGTCCTTAATCGCACATAAGCCAGCTCGACGCAGGATTTCGGTCGATTGGATGTGATCTTTAAGACTAATGCATTGCATCCATCGGAGCATTTTCATGTCGGTTCGGTGAAGTTGCTGTTCGAGTTTTGTTGTCATTGGCCATGTTTCTGCACCATACAACAGCATGGGACGTATCACTGAGCCATAGAGTTTTGAACGTAGGAGTAGTGGGATGTTGCACTGCATCAGTATAGAAGCGAGTAGATGCCATTTATTCCACGCCACACGTATACGTGCCCGAACAGCAGCTTCAGCTGTTCTAGTACAGTCCAACACATCCCCTAGATATTGAAACGACTTGACTGTTTCGACACCAACGGCTCCAATTGTATTGTTGCGTTGTACTTGTTGTCGTGGATTGATGCAAGTAGGACAAACGTAATTGGTCGCTTTCGACAATGGACCAGTTATTTTTGAACGTTTGTGACACCACTGTTGGCACGGTTGACACATGATTGAATTGCTGCCCACACCAGCTTTGCAAACTGAACAGGGCCAACGGCCAGTGGATGTAAATCACTCTCTAAAGTCTATAAACAATTATATTCAGAAAAGTAACATTAAAGAAAATTATGTAAGATGTATTATTCTACTGCATCATTATGTGACCTTTGAATTGCAAGACCAGAAAAATTGATCATAGATATTAAGATCAGCAATCAGTGCACCTTATTCCCATGAATTTTTCTTCATCTGAGGAATGGATTATGGTGTGTTTTTTCCATTTACATTTCCAAAATATTACAATGAGCCAAATACATAATAATACATGATAATACAAAACAATAGTATTTTTCTTAATGTTTTTTGTCCTTTTTTAACTGAAACAATTTTATAAACACTACATTTGAACCACACTGAACATGAAAAATCCACCATACAAGAAGTCTAACCTTATTTTTCAGGCACGCGACTGAATGAGTTCACAGTGAACTAGTTGAAGGGGTTTTCCAACTTACATATGTTTAATATAAAATACAACACTGTGTAAGTTGCTAGCACATTTTTTCATGTTTGAACCCTGTTTTGCAGGAGGAGATGTGTGCGTGTCGGGTCATGACAGTGGACCAGTGTTTGAAGAACAGCCAAGCAGTTTAGTTTATCCTGAGGGTATGATTGAAGGCAAGGTGACTCTGAGCTGCCAGGCCAGAGCAAATCCAGCTGCTACCTACAGGTGAGGATGATACAAAGCCACTCAGTTCCGTTTGTGCCTCACATATGTCAGGCTCACTGAGAAACTGAAACTTTTAAACTAACATTGAGTGTGAAATACACTTCTCCAGTGCCACTGGGGAAGTGTATATTAGCCTGACCCATGATATAAATTTGGAACCAAATTTAAATAACTTTAAAGTCATGAAGAGATAGTCCCACTCCACCTGGTCAAATGCTTTCTTCACATCTAACGAAAGAATGACTTTGTCACAGGTGTGCTCATGTGGACTGGGAATATACAGCACACCAAGCAGCTGCCTAACATTGAAGAAAGCCCAACAGTTTTTTAACTACCGTAACCACATCTGGTCAGGCGGGACAATTGTGGGGACCACCCTCTCCAGTCTTTTTGACAGGACCTTTGCAGGGATTTTTACATCAGTATTTAAAAGCTTGATAGGTTGGTATGAGCTGCAGTTTAGCGGATCCTTCTCTTTCTTAGGTATCAGCAAGATTACAGCTTGATGTATGGACATTGTCCATGGCAATGGTCCATGGCAATTGGAAATGTCTGTGCAGCAAGTGACTCCTCAAGCACAGACATTAATAAGGGTGAGAGTAGACTTGTAAATTTCTTAAAAACTCATATGGGAAGCCAACTGGTCCAGGGGATTTTCCATTTTGCAAATCGTTGATTGCAGAGTTTATCTCAGTGACAGAAAGCTCCCTATCCAAATCCCCAGCAAGATCAAGATTCACTGAAGGAAGTTTAAGATCTTTTAAAAATACTGTACCCTGATGCATGCTCAATAATCCAGGTAGAAAAATCTAAAAAAAGCTAAGTCTTGTCCTCTGAACATTCCAAAACCAAAATAAAACAAAGCAAAAAAATTGTAGCAACATTTCGTCTTTCGTCCGAAAGACTTCCTCGGTCTGAGATGCTGTATTCAGCTCAGTGTTATAAATAGCACCCTCTCACAATGGATCAACCAGTTTGCTGATGACAGCCAAAACCAGCTGCTCACATGATCAAGGAGGACTATCAGCCTAACGATGGATCGTTAGCACCCTGATGGTTGTTTGCTATTCACAGAGAGCTGAGTGATACTAGCAATGACAGCATTGTAAAGCCCCCGGCAGAGCTCAGCGTACAGGCAGTACGTCACACTACGCCGCACGTACGAAGAGGCAAAAGCGTAGCCCCGCGTAGCCCCGCAGGGAACGAACGCGCAAAGCTCAAATTTTACGACCGCGTACG
The DNA here is from genome assembly GCA_038048925.1 of Garcialebias charrua. Lineage (NCBI taxonomy): Eukaryota > Metazoa > Chordata > Actinopteri > Cyprinodontiformes > Rivulidae > Garcialebias > Garcialebias charrua. The sequence goes on from JBBPBX010014288.1 coordinate 3,284, forward strand.
CGATGCGCGTTGTCTCACAATAAACTTCCCCGGCGCCGGACTGTTTTGTATGTTACACAAATGAATTAAATTCCCCTTCTTCATCGCTAAACTGGACTTTTATTTTGTTTTTTTGCCAAAAGTCATAATCGCTTCATCCTCCGTTCACTCCATGACTGAAATGAATGAATTCAGGTCCTACCTGGCTGCGGGAGGTTTTAAATATTTCCTGGTGGGCTGTGGGCTGCAGGAAAAGCGCTCCCTGTTTTTATTTTTATTTCTTAGAACTTTTTATTAACATATAAAGTTTAGAAACACCGCAGCGGGCTGCAGCCGGCCAGCTCATGCCTTCTCTCACCCGAGCTGTCAATCATTTCAGTAGGCGTGTCAGCAAATGATCAATCAGCGACCTCAGTTTGTCCCGTAGGTAGACGCTCTGCATGCAGCTGCTCAAATTACAACAAGAATTTGGAGCGAAAACGCGAGCATTTAACGCGAGAACGAAAGCAGAGCTTTGCCAGCGAACGCGTGCGCACAGAATGTGCGCGTAGAGTGGCGTATGCTGGTGAAGATTCTCAGTCGTCCAGGACATGATAAATCAAAAAGGCGTTCAATTCAAGATCAACTGGACTTTATTTGTAATAAAGTCCAGTTGATCTTGAATTGAACGCCTTTTTGTAGAGTGGCGTACAGGCAGTATGCTGAGCTCTGCCGGAGGCTTAAGAGGGGAACATTTGAACCCGGAGGCCTCCACCTCTGTTTAATGATGGACGGTTTCTTTTCACAAACATGGCCTCCTTTACTCCTCTCTCAAACCATTGTTCCTCTCTATCAAGGATGTGAACATCTTCATCCCTGAAAGAGTGACCGCTGGCGTGGAGATGAGTGTAGACCGCAGAGTCCTGACCTGATGATGTTGATCTTCTGTGCTGGGCCATCCTTTTGGCCAGTGGCTGTTTAGTTTCCCCGATTAAGACTGATCACAGCCCTCCTGACACTGAACAGCATACACAATATTACTCTGTTTGTGCCAGGGGACTGGATCTTTGGGATGAACCAGTCTTTGCCGTAATGTATTTTGGGGTTTAAAAGCCACTGGGACGTTGTGTTTAGACAATTTTGAAATGTAATAATTTATATTTAAGGCATATTGCTCATGTGTGTCATTTTCCCCTAATCTCTGTTCTGTAGGTGGCTTCTGAATGGCACTGAGATCCCTCTTGGTTCAAGCAGATACACATTAGTGGCTGGGACCCTGGTGATCAGCAACCCAGAGTCTGTCAGAGATACTGGATCATACCAGTGTCTGGCTATTAACCGCTGTGGCACCATCATCAGCAGAGCAGCTAATCTGAAGTTCGGCTGTGAGTTTCCTACTTTCCTGTGTGGCTCATTCTGCTGTTAGAGACAGCTGTTTGTAGTATTTTAACATCTAATAATTCAAGTTTTGTTGTATTTTTATTTTTATTTTCTACGTTTTCATGTCTCTGCAGACCTTCATGACTTCTCCCCAGACAGCAGAAGTGTGCAGACAGTATATGAGGGTGTGGGCACTTTCTTGGCCTGCCATCCCCCCCCACATTACCCAGGTATCACTTTTACTGCAAAGCTTCTTCATGTTTAAAATCTTTAACAATATAGATTAGTTAAACGTTTTTAAGACCAGTGGCTTCTAAATGTTTCATCTCCTAACACACAAAACAACAGAGTAAAAACTAAGTGCCAGCAAGGTTCACATGAGCAGAGAAACTGTTAATCACCCGTTTAAGATCTTAGTGCTGCTCAAAACTCCAATTTTCATATAGTGCACTAGAAACTTGTCAGGTGATATGGTAATAGTAGTTAGCAGAATTTGTACAATATTTTGGTTGTAATCAATCATACTGTTCTGCAACCAGAGCCAACATTGCAGGCTAACCAAGGATAACGACGCTGAACTCTGCAGACCTTGTGATTTTCAGACTGTCAGACGGAGAATGCTTTGACAGTCCATCGTCGCTGAACAAAAAGTAGGAAGTGGAAATACGCTCCATCTCTTCGTCTGTCAGTGAATGTTGTGAACATGATAACTTGAAAAATAAGTGAGATACCAAGTAACTTATTTTACAGTGCTTCTCAATTATTTTCTGTTACACCTCCACTATGAAGAAGTAAATAATTTGCGCCAAACTTTCTGCCATAGTAAATAGTATAATTTGTCTCTAAAATTGTTATAAGTACATCTCTGCATAACTTTCTTTTCCTTTCGACTTCTCCCTTCGTCAGGGGTCGCCACAGCGAACTACTGTAGTTGCGCGAAGACTTGGCAATTGATTTTATGCTGGATGTTCTTCCTGACACAACCACAGACCACCAAGCTACCACAGCCCTCTGTGTGGAGCAGAGCATTGCTATCTAGGGTTCCCGGGGGAGCAGATGGTGTGGGTTAAGGGCCTTGCTCAAGGGCCCAGAGTGGGGCAGATGAGGGTGGAGACAGGTGTGACTGCTTCACTTATCCCACCTACATTTTTGATGTTGTCGGCTTGAACCGGCGATCTTCCGATCACAAGCTCACCTTCTTAACCTCTGCACCACCACTACCACTCCTCTGCATAACATTGGGCCTCATGCAAGAACATGTTCGTATTTTTATCCTAAATTTCTCTTACTTTTGTTAGTACGAAGCGTTCGTACGAACATGCCACGTCAGATTCAACAAACTCTTCTATCCTCAGGAAAAGTGTGTAAATGAGCTGCGTACGTATGATGAATTGCACCTGTTCTATCCACCTGCTCGTGCACGCGGAGAGGTCATTTACATAATTCCCACCCCTCAAAACACCATATAAGGCTACGTTTCCTGCCTCAGAGAGCAGGAAGTGTCCGTTCATAAAATGACAGCGAAAAGCCAAAGAATGGCATGAAATAACCACTGCTGTTAATGTTGTGTCTCCCGTGGGTCGTACAGTATCAGAAATCAAGAAAAAATGGTTTGATCTGAAAATGGCTTCAGAAAACGTCTCGCCGCAGCACGGTGCTGGAGGTCAAGGAAAGTCTGCGTTACCGAGATGGATGGAAAAATAAATGTCATGTCAAAACTCCAACTGTGCGCTCAACTACAGCACGAGTGCGTGTATGCAGCTTATTACACAAGCGCTCCTGTCTTGTCTGAGGGCTGTTTAGAGGTGTCATAAGCCATGGGGCTAATGCATAGCCTCGATCACCTGTGGAAAATAGTGAGTTATAGGTAAATGATCAGAGAATAATTCCAAATCCTCAATTACAAATTAAAAAGTTACCAACAAGCCAGCCATCTCGCCCCGGCGCACCTGCCGTGAAGGGGGAGGAAGTCTGTAGCTCCAGTGTTTTGTGGGAAAGATTAATAACTGCCGAAGGAATCATTTCCTCATACACTGGAGCTGCAGTCTTCCTCCTTCTTCATGGCAGGAGCGCACAAAACACGGTCCCGTCAGAACCGCTGTCAGAACCACTGTCAGCACACGGGCTGACAGGGTGTTAATTTGAGGAGGGCTTTGATGACCAAGGGGAGCGCACGACTCACCGAAGCCTGCGACACACCAGACAAATTAAACTTAAAATTATAATTCTATTTCAAACAGAATAACCTATTGTCAAGAATAATTATGGTGCGTGATTTTTTTAAACCCAAAATATTTTCTAAATAACGAAGTATAAAGTTATTAGTGGAGAAAATCCGTCTGGATAACAGCAGACTGACTGCTCGTAAAATATACGACAGGTCTGGACCACACGTAAATTTTGTTCGTATCTGAAAAAAATCTTAGAATACGAAAACATTGTTGAATGCCACAAATGCTCCTAAATCACTCGTACGCACAGTTTAAGAACAAATCTGTGCGTACGAACGGTTCTTGCATGAGGCCCAATGTGTCCTTATTAACATTAAAGAAGAAGAATTAAAAAATAAAATAGAGCAACTTACGACGAAGAATAATTTTATTAACATTGCTTTTTAGTCTGTAACAGAAACAACGTAAAGTGCATCAATTTGCCTGAAAAAAACCTTAAATCCTTATTTAAACTGTAATTTTTTTGACCATTTGATACTGAAAAATAAAATGAAAATATTATCAATAACTAATAATAAATTCAAATTGACCAGCAACATTTTAATTCAAGNCCATTGCAAACAGGTGCATTGGTGGTTCAGTGGTAGAATTCTCGTTTGCCATGCGGGTGACCCGGGTTCGATTCCCGGCCAATGCATTGGAGTATATAATCTGTGGTTGCATGGCTCTTGTGGAATCAACGTGCGTGGCAAGCATGTGTCGGCACATTTACTCGGATAAAATACGAGAGTTTTTTCCCCGTGATCTTTTATGAAGCCGGATAGAAACCATGAAGGCTTGAGTTGATTAAGAGCATGGCCATTAAAAGCATGCTTTTAATGCTCCCCGTCGGGGAATCGAACCCCGGTCTCCCGCGTGACAGGCGGGGATACTCACCACTATACTAACGAGGACACGTCACGGTAGTTTTTCTAATGACAATTTCTTTTTTTTTTCTTTTTTGCCATGCATGCTTCATCTATGCTTTTGGAACACAAAAACTTCACGGGAAAAGGTTGCAAAAACTCACTCAGATTGCATGGACAAAACCATCGTATGCTTTTAAAGCTCTGTTGTCAGGCAGTTCAAAATATTCACTAGATAAAGAATACCACTATGCCTTAGCAACAATCCCAAGGAAATCCACAACAGACAAGAACCCATGAAACCCACACCATGAAGAAATGGCACAATGAAAATAGGAACCTAACAACTCAGAACATGCAAATGACTGAACAAGACTTCCCAATACTTTACACCCGTTTCAAGCTTATGTAACTCACAAGGCAATGCTTTCTTGGAAAAGCCAAGAAATGGCTTGAGTACAGCTCAAGTATGCAACTGTATGTGTCACACTTTACAATAAACTGCAATTCTGCCAGGCAGTGACATTGCTTTCTCCTTCCATAGGCATCTGAATGTACTTCATTTTGGTAGAGAGCATTGTTCATTGAACGCTTTTAGCAACAAACCTGAATATACTTTCAACTTAAAAGTCCAAAACCCTTATGTGCCACAGACACAATTTTAACATTGCACTCTTCTGTTGAAATGTGGGCCTGGAATGAAACATATGAGCTTGTTCTGGTTCTCCTGCAGATTTGGTCACAGTAGGACCATGCTAAACATGGTTTGTTCTTCAGTCTATAATCCTACAGTGTGTTTTATTGTATTCTTTGCTGACAAAAATGCAATGGTTACAAGTGAAATAATGTTATGTTCTCCAGCAATAGAAGAAAGTACCGGTAAGATAAAATTGCTCAAGTTCTAAATACCCTAAGCGAGAAACAGAAACCGTTGTCAATATCCCAAAAAGCAGTGTCAAGCAATTACGTTGCCACATAAAATGAGTCCATAGTTGAGTGAGTGTTCAAATTTAGTTCCTACTATCCAGGGCTAAAATTTGATTGCATGTATGTTATGGTTTTGATACTGAAAATGTAGTTCCTCGGAAATGTAGTCTTTAGTTAAAACTTGCACCAGAAGGACAGGCGTTGTCAGCCTATAATGATACCTGCCGTACCCATTCATGAACAGAGATGATAGACAATAAAATCAAGTGAAGGCAAAGCATTGCCATCAAACAAGAAAAGATGGGCAATAAAATTGGCTTTTCTCTCTCCCTTGTGATTGCAGTGGCATAGCTTGGTACATGAGTGGATCCATGTTAAAGTCTACTGTATTGGCAATGTGAATGAACCCTCGTAATATACAAAAGGTTGTTTGATTTCAGTTTCACTGTGCTTTTCTGAATCGTTTCCAGTACTAATGAAGGCAAGCAGATATTCTAGAGATTTGACTAATGCACAGTCACGTGTGTGCATACCATTGCAAACAGGTGCATTGGTGGTTCAGTGGTAGAATTCTCGTTTGCCATGCGGGTGACCCGGGTTCGATTCCCGGCCAATGCATTGGAGTATATAATCTGTGGTTGCATGGCTCTTGTAATGGACCTACCCAGGGTCAAACTAGGGTTTTCGAACTGTCCAGTGATGACCTTTACTGACCACTCAGTAAAGCAAGACATTTACTACAAAATCATTCATTTAGCTATAATCTGATAAATATAGTCACCAAAAGAGACTATTTCTATCTTTGATTTTAGGCTGATGTGATCAAAAGAATAACTTTTGTCATTTTCATGATGTGTGCTTTTAAGCTGTGTCATTCTGTAAGAGTTAAACTGTGTTCACTGCTGTGTTTAAAGGTGAAGCCTTCGGGTCACAGAGACCGGACGGTTTTGTTTAGAAACTCAGAGACAGTCTCATGAGCAGGGCTCCAGCTTTATCTATCTTTTTCCTAAACAATTTCCCTCTGCTCTGGCTGTGGCCTTGGGTCGCGATAAGACAAGTGAACTCCTCTCTTTGAATCCTGCTTTTTAAGTTCTAAGCTTGTGCGAAAACGCTTCAGAGTTGCTGGGAACTTCAAAGGAGATGTGAACTTTCCCAAGGAGCTGAGTACGTTTTGGTCAAGAGCTAACGACCTGCGTCTTCAGCTAAGGACTGATAACAGGCTGTTATGAGTCCACCTCGAACAAGCGTAAGATCAAGAACTTTGTCTATTCCTTCCTGGAATAAGTTTATCTTGAAGTCAGAGGCCTGAAGCTGACATATTCTCTGATGACCAAGCAAAACCAGGAGACGTTGGAAAACGTAAACCAGAACCTTGCTTGAAGGTATCGTACTGGTTCCCACAAGAATCCGTGCATCTGAAAGGCTACAAGGTCGTCCCTCTTACCGGGCAGTCGTCAAAAGGTAAAGAGCTGTTTACAAAACGTACCTGGATTTTAGCAGAAGTCGGATGAGGAGTGTCACTCTGGTATCATGCTCCCAATTCTTCTTAAATCTTTCCTCCTATTCCTTTTCCCTCTCAATCTAAGCTGGAAACTATTTTAAGTTAAAGAGCCACAGACTAAATATGTTTAACATCTAGTATTTATGTCTGTTGTTATGATTCAAGTGTGCTGACGTATTAATTTGAAAGAAAGTGAAATCATGTCAATCAAGTGTAATGGTGTTAATTTAGTTGATTTATTTTAAATAAATGATAGTGTCTCTTTGACATATCAAACTAAGTTAACGTCTTTGTCACTTAATGGCTTTGTGTATTTATCCATCATAAAGATCACAGAAATATTGGGTAAACTGAAAAAGAACAGAATCCGTGAATTTACTATTCAATCTGAATAAGTAGATTAATTAAGGATAAAGAGGTCAGTATTAATATTGACCTCCTCATAATTCTTACAGCAGCAGTATGGTTTCATGCCAAGAAAGAGCACCACAGATGCCATCTTTGCTTTGAGGATGTTGATAGAGAAGTACAGAGAGGGTCAGAAAGAACTCCATTGTGTGTTTGTGGATTTAGAAAAAGCATATGACAGGGTGCCAAGAGAAGAGGTGTGGTATTGCATGAGGAAATCTGGAGTGGCAGAAAAGTATGTTAGACTGGTACAGGACATGTATGAGGACAGCAGGACAGTGGTGAGATGTGCTGTGGGAGTGACAGATAGCTTCAAGGTGGAGGTGGGATTGCATCAAGGATCGGCTCTGAGCCCCTTCTTGTTTGCTCTGGTGATGGACCGACTAACAGATGAGGTCAGGCAGGAATCCCCATGGACTATGATGTTTGCAGATGACATTGTGATCTGTGGTGAGAACAGGGAACAAGTGGAAGAGAACTTGGAGAGGTGGAGGTATGCTCTTGAAAGAAGAGGAATGAAAGTCAGCCGTAGTAAGACAGAGTACATGTGTGTGAATGAGAGGGAGGCCAGTGGAACAGTGAGGCTACAAGGAGCAGAGGTCACAAAGGTGCAGGACTTCAAGTACTTGGGGTCCACTGTCCAGGAAAATGGGGAATGTGGTAAAGAGGTGAAGAAGAGAGTCCAGGCAGGATGGAGTGGATGGAGAAAAGTTTCAGGAGTGATTTGTGACAAAAAGGTGTCAGCAAAGGTCAAAGGAAAAGTTTACAAGACAGTGGTGAGACCAGCTATGTTGTATGGTCTGGAGACAGTGGCATTGACAAAAAGACAGGAGAAAGAACTGGAAGTGGCAGAAATGAAGATGCTGAGGTTCTCCTTAGGAGTGACAAGGATGGATAAGATCAGGAATGAGATCATCAGAGGTACAGCACATGTTGAACAACTGGGAGATAAAGTTAGGGAGGCCAGACTGAGATGGTTTGGACATGTCCAGAGGAGGGACAGTGGGTATATTGGTAGAAGGATGTTAGAAATGCAGCTGCCAGGAAAAAGACAAAGAGGGAGACCAAAGAGGAGATATATGGATGCAGTTAGAGAGGACATGGAGGTAGTTGGAGTGAGGACAGAGGATGCAGAGGACAGAGTGAGGTGGAGGAGGATGACTCGCTGTGGCGACCCCTGAAAAGGGAAAAGCCGAAAGAAGAAGAAGAAAGAAGAAGAATGATATTAGAGATCTTTTTGACACTCATTTTTGATGAAAAAGTAAACAGCAGTGCTACATAACAAGCACAATGCATATGTAAACGTGCCATTCAAAAGGTATGACAATATCAAAATGTAAAACTTCTGTTTTAAAAAAATAAAACAAAATAAAAAATAAAACATCTGAAATGTTTGTTTACAAGTTTGTTTACCTCAGCCTTTGTAGTGGTTGCCTGGCGGTGAAATTCAAGCCGAGCCTGCTTACACGGTGTCCGCATCAAACTTGCACCATCCCTCTGCGGCTCTTTAGCAACTAGCTTAGCATTAGCGTGTTGTCTTTGTAAATGCTTGTAAAGATTTGACGTCGAGTTCGCAGCAGTAGACAGTGTCTTGTTGTGGCCCAGACATAGCTTGCACACTACTGTAATGTTCTTGTCCTTTCTCGTGACAAAAGAAAAATAATATGAATACTTCCATCCATAAAATGACATAGCCGTATGTCTATGTACCTTTATATGTCTATGTACGTTGACGTATGACGTTCCGACGTCATCGCGTGCGTCTTTGTTTTCCCCACGTCTGCTCCATAGATATCTATATATAATGTCTATGGTCTGCTCCGTCGTCCTCGTCCCACAACTATTCTCCGAAAGGTAAAATAAAATAAATAAATAAAACTATTCTCCGAAAGGTCCTGATTGTAACGCAAGTAACGAATGTAAGGTTTTGTTAGTAACTGTAATATATTACAGGCATTTTCAAAGTAGTGCGTTACACTACTACGTTACTGAAAAATGTAATGTCATTACTGTAACGCGTTACTAAGTAACGCGTTACACCCAACACTGGTCACAACCCAAAGCTCATGACCATAGATGAGGGTAGGAACGTAGATCGATCGGTAAATTGAGAGCTTTGCCTTTCGACTCAGCTCTCTCTTCACCACGACAGACCGGTACAGCGCCCGCTTCACTGCGGATGCTGCACCTATCCGCCTATCGATCTCACGCTCCAGTTTTCCCTCATTCGTGAACAAGACCCCGAGATACTTAAACTCCTCCACTTGGGGCAGGACCTCATCCCCGACCCGGAGAGGGCATGCTACCCTTTTCCGGCTCAAGACCATGGCCTCGGATTTGGAGGAACTGATCCTCATCCCGGCCGCATCACACTCGGCTGCAAACCGCTCCAGCGAAAGCTGTAGATCACGATCTGATGAAGCCAATAGGACCACATCATCTGCAAAAAACAGAGAAGCGATTCTAAGGCCACCAAAACGGATCCTCTCAACACCTTGGCTGCGCCTAGAAATTCTGTCCATAAAAGTTATGAACAGAATCGGTGACAAAGGGCAACCTTGGCGGAGTCCAACTCTCACTGGAAACGAGCCTGACTTACTGCCGGCAATGCGGACCAAGCTCTGACACCGGTCGTACAGGGACCTAACAGCCCATATCAATGGGCCTGGTACCCCATACTCCCGGAGTACCCCCCACAGAACCCCCCGAGGGACGCGGTCGAATGCCTTTTCCAAGTCCACAAAGCACATGTAAACTGGTTGGGCAAACTCCCACGCGCCCTCCAGGACCCTGCTGAGGGTGTAGAGCTGGTCCAGTGTTCCACGACCAGCACGAAAACCACACTGCTCCTCCTGAATCCGAGGTTCGACTATCCGACGGACCCTCCTCTCCAGAACCCCTGAATAGACCTTACCAGGGAGGCTTAAGAGTGTGATCCCCCTATAGTTGGAACACACCCTACGGTCCCCCTTTTTGAATAGGGGAACCACCACCCCAGTCTGCCAATCCAAGGGAACTGCCCCCGATGTCCACGCGATATTGCAGAGTCGCGTAAGCCAACACAACCCCACAACATCCAGAGCCCTAAGGAACTCAGGGCGAATCTCATCCACCCCTGGAGCCCTGCCACCGCAGAGCTTTTTAACCACCTCGGTGACCTCAGCTCCAGAGATTGGAGAGCCCGACCCAAAGTCCCCAGGCTCCGCTTCCTCAGTGGAAGACGTGCCAGTAGGATTGAGGAGGTCTTCGAAGTACTCCGTCCACCGACTCACAACATCCCGAGTTGAGGTCTGCCGTTTACATATATATGTGGTAGAGCTGCTGCCTCTCAGCGAGAAGGTTGCCGGTTCAAATCCCGGTCCGGGGCCTTTCTGGGTGGAGTTTGCATGTTCTCCCCGTGCATGCGTGGGTTTCCTCCGGGTACTCCGGTTTCCTCCCACAGACCAAAAAACATGCTTGTTAGGCTGATTGGTGACTCTAAATTGACCCTAGGTGTGAGTGTGAGAGTGGATGGTTGTTTGGTGTGAGTGAGACAGGTCCCTCTTGTAAATGAGTCCCCGTGACTCAACGAGGCTAGCCTGTATAAATAAAGGTTGAATGAATGAATATGTAATTTGTCTTTTTCAACAGGAACATTCCCAGGCAGAATGAAAGTAGCCAAGGTAGTTCCTCTGTTTAAAAATTGTGATAAATGTATGTTTAATAATTACAGACCAATTTCTTTGTTACCACAGTTCTCAAAACTTTTAGAAAAATTATTTACCAGATTAGACAAATTTGTTGATGGGCAAGATATTTTAAGTAATAGTCAGTATGGGTTTAGAGCAAAAAATTCTACATCTATGGCTCTCATGGAGTTGATGGAACAAATAACTACAGCTGTTGATAAAAAAACAATATTGTGTCAGTATATTTGTTGATTTAAAAAGGCTTTCAATACAATAGATCACACCATTCTCCTTGAGAAATTAAATACATATGGCATTAGAGGACCAGCGCTGCAGTGGGTATGTAGTTATTTGAAGAATAGGAAACAGTTTGTACAAATAGATGATGTAAGATCAAATTTTTGTAATATCACATGCAGAGTTCCACAAGGCTCTGTACTTGGAACTAAGTTATTTATTTTTTATGTCAATGATTTGGTAAAGGTGTCAGGACTCCTCAAATCTGTCCTCTTTGCTGATGATACTACTTTCTTTTGTTTGGGTAAATATATGAAACAGATATTGGAATTGATGAAAACAGAGTTTGTCAAAATACAGACTTTGTTTAAACTGAATAAATTATTGTTAAATCTAGACAAAACTTATTATATGATATTTAGCAATAAAAAGAAAACTGCAGATGTTTCATTTATAATTGAGGGTGGTGAGATCTGTAGAGTGAGTGAGGTCAAGTTCTTAGGTGTTGTCATTGATGACAAACTGACATGGAAACAACATATGAATTCTGTAAAAATGAAAATATCTAAATCCATTGCTGTACTATACAAAGTCAAGGACCTACTAAATGACAAAGCGTTGTATTTTTTGTATAACACAATTATTGTTCCACATTTAATTTATTGTATTGATGTTTGGGGAAAAGCATGTAAAACTATTTCAAAACCAATTTTTATTTTACAGAAAAGAGCTGTAAGGATTATTGCAAGAAAACATTACTGTCATCCATCTAGTGTATTATTTTTTCAATTGAAATTACTAATGTTCCTTGATTTGGTAGATTACCATATTTTAATGGTGATGTATAAAGCTCAGAACAGTGCACTACCTTTAAATATTCAGTCACATTTTGTTAAAAGATTAAGCTGTTATAATCTAAAGGGAACTGATATATTTGTGAAGCCATAGTACAGAACTAGTTTGAAGGGACAATCTACCTCAGTCCAGTGAGTTGGATTATGGAATAACTTGGAGTGTAATGTGAAAAAAAGCAATGTCAATGTTTGTGTTTAAGAAAATGATCAAAAATGAATTGTTAAAGAAATATACATGAAGTAGTTTAATGTGTATTGTGTTGGAATTGAAAAATTGAGATGAGTTATTCATTTTGTTGTGTTACTTACAGATAATGTTTGAATTGATTGTTTTGAAAAGGGGCAGATATAATAAGATTTTTTCTTCTTTCTGCTGCCTTTCATTTTATATTTTATTTTTATAAGATACATGTGATTGTTGTATATTTATTTTTATAAAATGGATAAATAAATAAAACTCAAACTAAAANATATATATATATATATATATATATATATATTGGGCAGCACGGTGGCACAACTGGTAGAGCTGCTGCCTCTCAGCGAGAAGGTTGCCGGTTCAAATCCCGGTCCGGGGCCTTTCTGGGTGGAGTTTGCATGTTCTCCCCGTGCATGCGTGGGTTTCCTCCGGGTACTCCGGTTTCCTCCCACAGACCAAAAAACATGCTTGTTAGGCTGATTGGTGACTCTAAATTGACCCTAGGTGTGAGTGTGAGAGTGGATGGTTGTTTGGTGTGAGTGAGACAGGTCCCTCTTGTAAATGAGTCCCCGTGACTCAACGAGGCTAGCCTGTATAAATAAAGGTTGAATGAATGAATGAATATATATTATATATATATATACAGGTAGTCCCCGACTTACGAGCGCTCTGACCTACGAGCGTCCGGACTTACGAGCTGGCGAAAGAGAAGTAAATTTGTAAAAAATACAGCACTTTTTTGTGTTTTTAGATGAAAGTGTGTTAGCTAACCGTTTGGAAACACGTTTCCGACCATGTTTATGAACTAATATGAACGTTTTTGATGAAAAACGAGTGTTCGTAGTAGCGCTAGCATAAATGTTCCAACTTATGAGCGAAAATACGGACTTACGAGAACACGTGCTTCGTGTTCCAACTTACGAATTTTAGTGTTACGAGCAACTCGCAGGAACGGAACTCGCTCGTAAGACGGGGACTACCTGTATATATGAATGTTTCTGCTCAGTGCCCTGAGATGACCTGTTGTTATTTGGTGCTATATAAATAAACTGAATTGAATTGAATCTGTGTGTGTGGAGTGTGTGTGTGTGTGTGTGTGTATAGGTGGAGCAACTGTAGCTGAGTAGTTAGACCAGTCAGCCTCCATTGGGAGAGTTGGGGGGTTAATTCCACCATCAGTCACATGCTGAAGTGTCCCTTGGCAAGAACTGAACCCCTTATTGCCTCTGATGTGTCCCATTGGTACATGAATGTGATAAAGCAATAATTAGTGTCTATAGAATGATTTGTTCATATGATCGTTGTAGAGATGTAGTAGAGTGCTGTATGAATGTGTGTGGAGATAAATGAGGGCACAGATTGTGTTGTAAGTTCATGGCAAAAACCAACGCAGGCATGTTCCTGTTTTTAGTATTTTACATCACTTTCCTATATAGTGAGGGGAGGGGTTGTATTATTTTATATGCTTTTTATATGATTGTCTATTATTGTGTGTACCTTATCTGTGTTTGTTTAAAACAGGTCTCTCTTGTAAATGGGTCCTCATGACTCAATGAGACTAACCTGTATAAATAAAGGTTGAATGAATAAATGTAATGTAAAGACATTTGAAGATATTGATTAGATAGAAAGGTGCTATATAATACAGTCATTTTACCAAGTATGTATATAAAAACTTTGACTTGGTGCCCCAATTTTCAATAGTGACCTGTCATGCGCCTAGATGCAGCCACACACCAAAATATAACTTATTTTTTCCAGTTATCATGCTCAAAACATGCACGGATGAGCAGAGGGTATTTCCAATTCCCCTTTTTACTCTCTAATGAAGACAATAAAAATATATTTGATGAAAAGCTACTAAGATGTGAAATTGAAAAATGTATTTTTAACTGTCTTGACTTCATTATGTGAGCTTTGCCTGCCAGGGTCAAAATATTACATGAAGCCTGACTTTGGGGAGTGGTGGCGCAGAGGTTAGAGACGGTGGACCTGTGATCGGAAGATCGCTTGTTCAAGCCCCGGTTCCGACAACATCAAAACATGTGGGTGGAAAAAGGTGAAATGCCCACACCTGCCTCCACCCTCATTCACCCCACTGAGCAAGGCCCTGCTCCCTAAAAAAAAACAAAAAAAAAAACGGGTCTCTCTTGAAAATGAGTTCTCATGGCTCAATGAGACTACCTGGATAAATAAAGGGTAAATGAAAAATGAAAAACCTGACTTCACATACAAACAAAACCATCTTGTCTTTAAGAGATGGCATCACCCAACAGGTTTAATAAAAAAAACTATTTTCAGCCTTATACAGAATAAAAAGGACAACCTTAAACAGTCATTCAGGTATTTGTGAGTTTTGATTTAATGAGAGCTGTGGCAGTCTATTTAGAACTGAGTGTCACAAAAAGAGGAGCTGTTCCATTAGAAAGAGGACACTCAGCTTTCATGGATACACTGAAACATTTTAGGAGATCAAAGTGCGTGACGTGAGCGTGAGGACAAGCACATTTTAGAATAAGAGTTTGAGGTGAAGCCGATGCGCCTCTGAAGCTTTTCATAACTTGATCAAATATGACTCAGAGTAATTCTGCTCCTGCTTACCATTATGTTGTTGTGAATGAAGCCCTTGCGATAACGAGCAGGTTTCAGGTGGGGGTACTCTTCAGTGCTGGTGACCCGAATGTTCCACACACGCCTCCATGCCTCGTAGAGCTGCAGGTGCACCGGGTACACGCCAGAGTGGTGAGGGGCCACGGCGTAGCCCATGTCCACTGGGATGTTGTGCTCCTGGAGGAGAGGACAGACACACACATGAAGGTTATACAAATAAACACAAAAATTGATGGCACATATACAGCTTGTAGACAAAAGACTCTGTAGCACATAAACACAGAGCCGAAGACTTTGACCTTGTTGGAGAAGCACATGGGTTTTGTTGGGTTTGTTATGGGGCTGGCCTTCAGGTTGGAAATGAGAAAAAATATGGCTTGTGAGCATGTGTGTACGTGTGTGAGCTCGTTGAGGGTGGAGGGCTACTGGGACCATCCAGAAGAATGATGGTGTTGTCCTTTGCTCTGACACACACCTACACACACAGTCAAAGATAAGCATCAAAAGCCAGGGCATGAGGGAGTGAAGTGTGAGTTTGTGTGTGTGGTACACACACACACATTCAATGGCATGAACAAATCCTTCATGCATTATTGTATGTGTGACACCACAGCCCAATGTGGTCATTGTTACCATTTTCACTCACAAATAAACCAACAAAGCACAAGTAAAAAAACATATAAAAAAAAAAAAACGTGTTACGTCTATGTACCCCATCGCTGATGGATTTAAATAGGGATTGTTTGTAATGTTGGAGATGAGTGGTTTTCTGGACTGCAACTGAACAGGGAATAAAGTAAACCTTAATGTTTCTGGTGCAAGGTATATACAGTAAATAGTAGGAGTTACACTGTGTAGAAGAACAGAGGGAGATTTTTATTGTTTATCTTTGATTGTCTGAGGCAGCACAGAGTGACGGATCCTGGTGAATGGACCTTACCAAGCTCCGCCCATAAACGCCCCCTAAGCTCCAACATGGCTGCATGTCTCCCAAGCGCAGCTTTGGTGTCAATGGAAAACATGGCGTCGACTGACTGCAGGGTATTTTTGAGTCGAATAGTGTATCATTTCTGCCAGATTCCAACAAAATATCAGCCATGACAATGGACAGGGGAACCAACAAGTTCATGTTATTTTTTTTTTGGACGTTATCAAGTTGTTTGATCCACGCGATGCCTCCAAACAGCGTGCGCGTCACCGCTAATGCTACCGTCTGATGGGGAAAACATCAGCTCCTCACACGCTCAGGCTCAGCATTATTACAGCTGTGGACAGGATCACTGATGCCTATTGTCCTGCAAGGCTGGGTAAGTCAGGCATTCATGGTTTTGAGGGTTACTTTTGAAATCAGCGATTTCTATTGTTGGCAAAAGTTTGTGTGCCTTGGTCGCAAAGCTAATGCTAACTGTAATCTCCATTCATTCCTTAAGTGGTTGGTTAGCCGTTGCTGCTTTAGCTGCTAAACACGCCGACAGCGACTTTTGTGAGGGCTAACGAGCTCAGCCGTCCGGTGTGTTAGTTAAAATCCAGCCTTCGTGTCACGATTTTGTGCAGTTTTAGGTGAAATCGACAGTAGAGCTCGTTGTGTTAGCTAGCTCATGTGGCGTTAGCAGAGCTGTTTCTTCCCAACTTCCAGGACGTTCAGTGAACTGTGGCTTTCTCTCATCGTGACCGCGTGTTGTTAACTAGCAGGTTTCAAAAGCAGGTCAACCCTTCTCTGCTGGTGAAAGAAATAATTGTTCAGTTTTGTGGTCGTGCACAAGCTTTGATCCAAGCAAGGCATTCAGTTTCACATATAGGGAAACGGTGAATTTTACTTCCACAAATACGGTCAGGGTACCTGACATCTCCTGTACAGATACCCCACTGACGGTGGAGGAGCATTTTTCCAGCCCTGACGCAGAAAAAATCTGCACGTATGCTAGCTAGCAATGTAAGTAGCATGTGGTGCCGGTCTCACAAACGCTACCGTAGCGTTTGTTTTGTGAGACCGGCACGCACGTGGAAGCTGCGCTGTGACGTGTTATGGGTATTAGCCAATGAAACGCGGCCCTGTGGGCGGAGCTTGGTAAGGTCCATGAAGAGAGCGATTGTATTCAGCACCAGGTGTAACAGCAGAGCCAGGGGGTGGCCAACGGTGGCCATGACCACCATAGCTTAATCTTCGGTCACCTTGATCATTAGATGAAACCCTACTTTTTAGAAATATAAAAACTAGAAAGAACAGTTTCCTCAAATGATAGCGCTGGTCTGTTTACATACACACATATATAAGGGATGTACCGATCAACTTTTTTTTAAACTTCCAATCTGATCCCGATATCTAAATCTGGATATCGGCCGATACCGATACTTTTCCGATATCATCATCATTATTGCTTTTATAAGAGGCTGTATTAATCTCCTCTCTATAGGCAAGTACAATTTGTACAAATATATGTATGCATGCCCAAAAAGGCAACTTGAGGTAAGTTTTATTAATGTTAGATAAGTTTCAAAGTTATAATTAAATTCTGCTAACACAAAACATACTTTTTTCATTCGTAGCTTTAAAGTGGATATTAAAGTGATTAATTTAAGTGATTGTTTAAAGTTTTTTTAAGTTATTTTATTTTTTTAACAAGGGGCAAATGTAATAATTTTTTTCTTCTTTCTATACTCTTTTCATTCAATGCTTTCTTGTTGATGAATTTGTTTTGTTTATTTTATTTCTTTTAAAGGAATCAATAAATCAATAAAAAAAAATAAAAAAAATAAATGGCTTCAAAAATTTACTAAGTTTCTGGCATAAACCAACACAGACATGTTCCTGTTTTTAGTGTTTTATATTGATTTATAATGTAGCTGTTTTTGTTTCTTTTATATATATATATATATATATATATA
>JBBPBX010014289.1:0-12283 GCA_038048925.1 Garcialebias charrua
CATAAAAGTTATAAATTCAGGTAAGTTAGCCCATGTAAACGTGTATCTGATCTTAGAGGCTGAAACACGAGACCGCGGGAGATAAACAGAGCGCGATTAGCAGCTAGCTCAACAAGCTAACGTTCTGCGTGAAAAAGCGCATTACGTTAATTATCTGATTTAAAAAAACAGTTGTGTCGTTAGTGATATGAATTAATACAGAACCAGTAAAAATAATCGCAATTTATAGAAAAAAAATTGCGATTAGATTATTTTCCTAAATCGTTCAGCCCTAGTCTGAACCCATAGCACGTGCGTTCGTAAGTCCGGATTTTCGTTCGTAAGTCGGAAAATGTATGCTAGCGCTGCGCCAAACACCCGTTTTTCAACACAAACGTGCATACTGGTTCATAAACATGCACAGAACTTTGTTTACAAACGGTTAGCTAACACACTTTCATCTAAAAACACCTAAAAACACATACCAGTGCTGTATTTAATGTACAACTGTACTGTTCGTAAGTACGTTCGTAAGTCCGAGTTGCCGTAAGTCGAGGACTCCCTGTATGCTAACTCTGGACCGCACGTGGAAATACATGAGACCTTATTGCTTTGAGCGGAGGTTTACGAGGCAGCTGAGCCACGAGCTAACATGCTAGCAACGAGCTAACATGCTAACAGACCGAGGAAGAAATGACTAGCTCCCAGTAAGAAATTAACTTTTTTTTACCCCCTTCATTATGGCTCCCAAACGTTTGTGGTTTTTGATAATTATGTATGTATGAGGTGCCGTTTGGACGTATTTTCGACTTACGTCGATTTTCGTGTTACGAACAGGTGTAGGAACGGAACTCATTTGTAAGTCGGGGACTACCTGTACGATAGTGGTTCATGAGATATTTTACTAACATATGACGTGTTTAGCAAAAACTTTATTCCCCGCCTTCGCCTTTTGGTGCCAGGATGAACAGTTTTCTCCTTTTATCTGCTCACAATGTCACAAATCTAGAATTAATGTCCCCGAGAAGCGAATAAATAAAAGTAAATGTTTACAGGATGAAGTGAAGTGAAAACTCAAGAGCTCGGGGTGAGTGGATTATTTTTTTTTTGACGATATCTTCTCTCTGAAGAGATCGGATGAATAAAGTGAGAAGTGCAGGTCGTGCTCCGGCGCTGGTTCAGGACCTCCTCTGGAATGTGTCGGCTCAGCGTCTCCTCCTCCGGCTCGTTTTGCTTCAGGTGGTCCGGACCGCTCGGACGCCGCCGTCGAGCTGGACGGGGTTTGAACGCCAGGCCCAGCTGTCGCGCAACGCCCACTTTCACCAGATTAAGTCGCCCAAAGGGCACACGAGACGTTCGGGTTCCTCCGTCGCGTGCGTGCACGTGTGTGTGATCGACGGCCTAGATGAAACAGGAGCTGTTCCTGATTTGCACCGACGCTGAAACAACGAGGACATTATCCCACGCCTGGATGTGTACAGACTAGGGGTTGAACGAGTACATACTTTTTAAACTCAACATTAACATAATAATACTTGAGTAGTTGATGATGTCATAGGATCTTAAGATGCAAAAATAAATAAATAAAAACACATAAAAAAAAGTCATTTAATACAGGGAGTCCTCGACTTACGGCAACTCCGACTTACGAACACGCTCCGAACGCTAGTACGTGCTGTGTTTATAGATGAATGTGTGGTGAAATGTGTTAGCTAACCGTTTGTAAATAAAGTTCTGTGCATGTTTATGGACCAGTATGTACGTTTGTTCAGTCTCATGTCGATAAACAGGTGTGCTGCAGCAGCGTAGGAACGCCACGTGTTCTGAGTTCCGACTTACGTCCAAAAATCCAGACTTACGAACGACACGCGTTCCGAGTTTTGACTTTCGTCCAAAAATCCGGACTTACGAACGCCACGTGTTCTGAGTTTCGACTTACGTCCAAAAATCCGGATTTACGAACGACACGTGTTCCGAGTTTCGACTTACGTCCAAAAATCCAGACTTACGAACGCCACGTGTTCCAAGTTTTGACTTTTGTCCAAAAATCCGGATTTACGAACGACACGTGTTCTGAGTTTCGACTTACGTTCAAAAATCCGGACTTACGAACGACACGTGTTCCGAGCGTTGACTTTCGTCCAAAAATCTGGACTTACGAACGACACGCGTTCAGAGTTCCGACTTACGTCAAAATCGGGTTACGAACGGTGCGTAGGTCCGGAACTCGTTCGTAAGTCGAGGACTCCCTGTATTAACAAAAAAAAAAAAAGAGCAACAAAACATTGGGAGTGCACATTATGCTGGACTATCATTTATCAAATTGCAGATAAATCACAGGAAAACCAAAACTATTAGTTTTTATTATTATGCTGCAAAAGTGAAAGAAACGTGCAGCACGTCAAAAACGAAACTTAAAAACAGTGGGGCAGTCGACCACCCCGCACTTGCAACAGTGCATGCAACACCGCCCCTATGGTAACAATATTCTGTAGCAGTTTTGGGGAGTGGACTATGTGTATTGTCTTTCCCATAATGCTTAGCGGTATGTTAGTGTTCCGGCCACACCATGAGTGAGATGGAAGTCTGTGATATAGACCTGCCTCTTGTGTGTTATTAAAGTTTGGTTGTTTCCTGTTGCTCGTCTCAGAGTGTCTTCATTAGGTTTAACCCACATTAGGTTACAATACGGTGGTTACATAATTTGGTGTAACCCCGGTTCGCAACAAGCTCCAAACAGGAAGTTTGATCATTTTCTGTGGTGCAACTGTGACGTGATGACGTCACTACGAACACCCAACGTGAAATTAAAAAACTCGATAGATGTCCTAGGAATCGATGTATCGATTACTCGAATATTCTGTTAAAGCCCTAGTACAGACATGGTTTCCCAGATTTCGTCCTCCACTTGGACCGTTAGCTCGTTAGCATCGTCCAACCACACAACAATCAGCTGTTCCTGGTTATTAACCGACAGCAGCAACAATAGACGAGCGTAGCAACAGTTGTTTTGAACCATTTGTCTGCGCGGTGGCTTGGTGGTACGTTCAACTTGATACAACAGTATCTGGGGTACGCCGTGCGTTTTATTTAAATTCATGTAGAGATTAAAAAAATATATTTCCAGGCAACGCGTCTTTTTTCAACCCACGATAAAAGCTTGGACGGTGGTGAAGTGGCCAAATGTTTTCTGTCTAATTACCACGACTTTAAACACGAGAAACACTGAAAACCACAAGTTGTCCAACTGTTACGATCTTTTTAGCTCGGGGGCAGAGCGATTACCGTATTTTCCGCCGTACACGTCACACTGCCCTGTTAGTCTCATCGGTCCAAATGTGTCTAATAAAGTGGAAAAATCCATAAATACAGGTAGTCCTCGACTTACGACGTAGATCTGTTCCTACGTGGCGTCGNACCGTATTTTCCGCCGTACACGTCACACTGCCCTGTTAGTCTCATCGGTCCAAATGTGTCTAATAAAGTGGAAAAATCCATAAATACAGGTAGTCCTCGACTTACGACGTAGATCTGTTCCTACGTGGCGTCGTAAACCGATTTTCGACGTAAGTCGGAAAATACATACATACTGCACCATATACGGTACATGTACAATACTGTACTACCAAGCTCTTAGCCTATCCTAACACAGTACCCTACATAAATATTAAAAAAAACATACGTTTGGGAGCCATAATGAAGGGCAAAAAGAGTTAATGGCCTACTGTGATGCTGCTGACGCTGTCATTGGTCCATCCGCCGTATTCCGTATTCCGTTTACGACGTAAAATCGCGTTCACAGTACAGTACAGTATTCCTCCGCCGCTGCACCGGGTACAGTACAATATTTTCCGACGTTTACGACGTAAAACCGGTCCATCCGCCGTATTTCGCATTCCGTTTACGACGTAAAACCGGTCCATACGCCGTATTTCGCATTCCGTTTACGACGTAAAACCGCGTTCACAGTACACAGTGCAGAATTCCCCCGCCGCTACGTTTACGACGTAAAACCGGTCCATCCACCGTATTCCGCATTCCGTTTATGACGTAAAACTGCGTAACTCCAAATAAGGCTTTTCATAGTAAACGGGAGATGCGTCGTAACCATGAAACGTTGTAACCCGAGGACTACCTGTACGTCGCATCTATCATGAGTCACCGCTGACGCGTCGCGTTTGTTACGCGTCACCTCTGACAACCCCGAAATCTGGGCCGTTGTTGTGCCAAAATCCGATTGGCTGCCAAACGGCGGCCGCGGGAGCGTGCACAGGACTTTAACAACAATTTAACAAGATTAACGCTTAAAAACAATTATTTGTTTGCTCAAAATTATAGTGAAGTTGTGTCTCAGTCCAACTTTTGCTTAATAAAAGGACTTGACAGTCAAACCAGCTGCATTTCAAAAGCCAATTTGCGGAAGCTTGTGCGCAGAGGGACGACTCGATGTGCATTTCTTCCAAATTTAACAATATAAGCACCTAAAACAATTATTTGTTTGCTCGACTTTATACCAAAGATGTGTCTCAGTTGAAGTTTTACTTAATAAATTCACTTCAATGGTCAAATCAGCTTAATTTCGCTGCAGCGACATGAAGCTTACTATGGCAAGCGGATTGTGTCATTAATAGCCACTTTTACCTATTACATGACACAGCGGCATGCCATACTTCTCGAGTGCCATCTAGTGGCTGAATATGATAGTGTTCAATCTTTTCAGTCAGAATGAATGAAAACATTTCTCAGACAAAAACTGGTTTATAAATGAGAAAATCCATAAATACGTCACTTTGGTGTTTAAGTTGCAGGGCATGCAAATTAGGCAAAAGGAGAAAAAGTGACTTATAGGCTGGAAAATACGGTATATTTGAGGCACCTCTCGGTGACTCCACAGCTTAACTTAGTCCCTTCGGTCCTTAGAAAGACGACTACTTTCTGATTTTGTAGACGACAAAAGAGCTTGAAGCTTAAATAGAAAGCACGGTGTTGGCTGCATGCGGTCTCCGTCACGCTGGGCCACTTCGACGGAGCGCCGAGGGGCGAACCACCTGCACAGAGGGCGACCAGTAAGACCGAGCTCCTCGCGGCGTGGAGACACGAGGTCAGCAGAGACGCTCCAGCTGTCGTCTTTACTCTTCCTCACACAGATCACCGTGAAGACTGAAACCCAAACGGCCACTCAGACGTCTGTTCGTCACCAGAAGCCGGGACGTTCTCCATGAATAATTAACCAGGAAGTGATGGCTGTTGCAACAAACGCTGGTGCGAGCTGCGGCCCCCGGGACCGAAACGGTTCATCCTCATCTTTAAACAAACTTTGTCAAAGCGACGGCAACGAGTGGAAGCTCAGCGCTGAGCCGCTCCTCCATTTGATTCTTTTCTGCAGCCACCTGCCGCTTTTCAACGCTGACAAAAACACACACCGCTAGAAGAAAACTCACACTCGGTCACCTGTGGCGTCCCTCAGGGGTGAGTCCTTGGTCCCACATTATTTACACTCTACACCCACCCCCTCGGTCACATTATCACTCACCACAGGATATGGCTGTATAATAATATCGATTTTGCGATATATATCTATTTTTTCTTTCCTAGAAAGAAATCGATATTCATCCGCAAGTATCGTAACATCCAACTGTCACCCTTCTCACTCACTGCTTGCTTCGCCGGGAGAGTGATTACGTCATCCAGCCACTAGTGTCGCTGTAGAGCATTTATGCCAAGTTGCCCGCCTAGTAGATACTTGATTTACATAGAAGAAGTGTGGGCAGTGTAATGGCGGCGAATATCGTTCCAGCACCCTCTTGGTTTAAAGCAGATGTGTGGGCGCACTTTGGCTTCAAAAAGAAGAAGGATAGCGACTTTATGGAAAACTCTAGTGGTCTGCATAGTTGGTGCTTTTAATCAGTTTTCAGTTAAATTAATTCAATCCAAGTCTATAACAGTCACAAAATGTCACCAAAATCACTCTGTCCCTCTAAAATCTTTCAGAAAATCGCAAAAGTGCATTGAATTGTATCGTTTGCTGAATATCGCAATATATATTGTATCGTGAGCAGAATATCGTGCATCGTATCGTATCATGAGATTATTGTATCACTACAGCCCTACCACATGATCTCTTCACCGTTATGCAGATGACTTGCAGCTCTACATTAAAACAGGTTCTGCAGGTTCATCTCTCTCCTCTCTCACCGCCTGTCTTGAGGTAAAAGCCTGGATGGATTCATTCAACCTTTATTTAGTCAGGTTAATCCCATTGAGCCTTGAGAAGCCATTTACAAGAGAGACCCGGATGCCAACTTTCTCCAATGTCAAAAACAGAAGTTATTTTGGTTGGTACCCCACATCAGACTCACTCAACATCCATCTCTACCATCGTGTTCTCCGGCCCAAACATTCCCTGTTCTGATACAGGTGTAAGATTTGATTCTAATCTTACATTTTAATCTCAGATTAAAAACCTTTGCAAGAGACTTGATTCTTTCAACTCAAAAACATCTCCAAACTCCGTCCATTACTCTCCTTTTCCAATGCTGAAAAACTTGTCCAAGCTTTTGTCTCCTCAAGAACAAATTTTGCTGGGTAATTGTCTCGGAAAAAATCGCAATAAACGATAATATTGTTTGAAATTGGACAATAATTTGTAATTATTGTCAAATTTGAAAAGAAATGTTGATTTGTTTTAAATGTAATACCATTTTCGACCACCAGATGGCTGTACAAAACGGTTTGAACCAAAGGATAGATAGTGAGGGAGCGAGCAGCATGTCTCTTAAGAAAACTGGGAGGGAGGCTCCTTGACGTGACATGGGCTGTATCTCTTTGGTTCTCAAAAAGGCGAACGCTCGGTGTGGTTTGAGCTCTTTAGCATTTTTCATACAAAGCAAAGACGGAGGATTTTCCCCCCGAGATCAGCCTGTTAGCTTAGCTCGTAGCTTAGCTCATCAGCTTAGCTGCTTTTAACAATCCAAAAACACAATTTTAGATGGTTAAAACAGATTTTAAAGAAAAGGCGAGGGGTCAGCGAAGATCACCGGAGTTGAGCCTTTTGTCATCCAGTGTCTTCAGTAGAAAGAGAGACAAGAAGAAGTGATAAAGACGATAATTTTCATTTATCATGCGATTAATTGATTTATCGTTTATCGCGACAGGTCTACCCCAGACTACAGAAAGTTTTAAGAAAGGACTGAAGACATTTTGATTCAAAAGATATTCTAGTGATTAAATGTACATTTAATTCTGCTGTTTGTAGTTTTTTTATTCTCTCTAGATGTTTTATATCGTAACACTTTGAGATTGTAAACTGTAAACTCAACTCAACTCAGCTTTATTTTGGTAAATTAAAAACATTACAAACAAAAGAAAGAAAAACAATATAAATGGTAAATCAATAATTTACCAAAAAAGGAATAGGCTGAAGCCAAGGCTTATACAGGTACAGTAGTCCCCGACTTACGAGCGAGTTCCGTTCCTGCGAGTTGCTCGTAACACGAAAATTCGTAAGTTGGAACACGAAGCACGTGTTCTCGTAAGTCCGGATTTTCGCTCGTAAGTTGGAACATTTATGCTAGCGCTACTACGAACACTCGTTTTTCATCAAAAACATTCATATTAGTTCATAAACATGGTCGGAAACGTGTTTCCAAACGGTTAGCTAACACACTTTCATCTAAAAACACAAAAAAGTGCTGTATTTTTTACAAATTTACTTCTCTTTCGCCAGCTCGTAAGTCCGGGACCTCGTATGTAAGAGCGCTCGTAAGTCGGGGACTACCTGTACTTGCCTACCCTATTCATAGACTCAGCAGTCTACATAATGACAGATATCTACTGTCCATATATATACATAAGTGCACATACAAACATTTACTGTATATTTAATATGCATGTACAGTATATGATACATACATGTACACATACTCACATTACATACATGGTTACACAATTCATATATACATCTACATAACATCTCCATAAGCTTTTATAATTTTACATTTTAAGGCTCTTTTAAAGCTCACCAAAAAAGCACATAATTTGAGATCATCATTCAGTTCATTCCACAGTTTCACGCCGATAACTGAAATACATCTAGATTTTACTTTACTGTTCTCTTTACCTTGTTCAAATATTAACAAACCTCATAAATTATATTTACTCTTTCTTAACTTAAATATTTTCTGAATTCCAGAGGGAAGACTTTTATTCAGCTTTATACATTATTTCCAGTATTTTTATATAAACAACGTCATTAAATTTTAAAGTATTATTTTGAATAAAAAGTTTATTAGTTGGTTCACAATATCCAACTTTATTAATAAGCCTAGTTGCTTTTTTTTGGTAACTTTATTAATACGTCAACGTAGTTTTATTTGCATTTCCCCATATTTCTGAGCAATATGACAAGCAGGGCATAATCAAGGAAGAGTATATAATATGCAAGCCTTTTACATTTATTAAATCTTTTATTTTAAACAATATTCTTTAACAGTAAAGGGAGGTACAAATAGAATAAATTATTATTATTATTATTATAAAACACGAGTCAAACTTTTACCACACGTGCAAATCAAACTGAACGTTTCTGTTCCCGTGTTTGCACTAAAACGTCACGTGAAGCCGGACGCTGGAGCGGAGCTGCGACGAGCCGAAGGTTCGGCTGTAAACAGCTGCAGCGGGTTGAACTCTGACCCCCGGCAGCAGCTGTGCACACGCGCAGCTAAAGAGCTGCAGGTGCCGAACGGATGAAAACAGAAAGGAGCGAGACGCGAGCCGGACGGTTTGATCTAACGCCGCCTGACACCGAGGAGAGCCCGGGGCGGGACGGCGTCCACTTTAAGTGCATCCGTGCACGCGTGTGTGCGCTTCCTGGAAGGTTTCAGCCCTCAGCAAAGCATTGTGGGAACTCCAGGCTGCACATCACCCCAACAGGAAGTGACTGGTTGATGCACAGGGGCTCTCAAAGGCAGTTTGGGCGAACACGCCAAAACGCTCGAGCGACTACAACCGGTGAACTGGTGGCGCGTTTTCGGCTGCGGCGCTATGAAGGAATTTGGACCCTCAGGCTAAAACAAGCCGAAGAGGTTCAGCGGCGAGAGCAGCTCCAGAATGTGGGACACGCACAGACGGCAGTGTTCCAGGCACGTTTCATCTCATGCGTGCACTTGCAGCCGTTCGATGCGTCGGCTGACCCGCTTCGAAGGCGCCCGGAAACCTCGGCTGATATTTTCAAATGCTGCAAAGATCCTGAAGCCTCGCGAAGCCGCAGAATCTGCTCCGTCCACCGAGACCAAGTCCGGTTTAAATAAAACGCTCGTGTTTAACGACTGGATACGACGCCAGGGGCACTTCTTGTGTTTGTCGTATGAAACAAAAACAAAATGGCCGAAACGGGTACATTTCCGTAGACCAGCCTCATGGTGCCGTTTGTCCCCGAATGACCGACATCCTCTGACTTACGACAAATGCTGGTGAGCAGCACGAGGGGGAGGAGCCAGGCTCTTGTGGCTGTGTATATTAGGGCTGTAGTGATACAATAATCTCACGATACGATACACAATGTTCTGCTCACGATACGATATATTTGCGATATTCAGCAAACGATACAATTCAATACACTTTTGTGATTTTCTGAATTTTCTTTTTTTTTATTGTTGTTTATTCATTTCAAATTTTAAAAATACAAAAGAACAAAAAAATTACAAAATGATACAGAAAAATAAAGAACAAATTTAAAATGAAAGGAAGCAGAAGAAGAAAATAATCTTATAATATCTGCCCCTTTTTGTTAAAAAAATTCAATTTAAACAATCAATTCAAAACAAAATTTAAACCATATTTATAACTCATAATAATATAACTAATTTATAGAGATTTTAAGTATATAACATTTACACATAACTTTTCAACAATCTATTCTTAATCATTTTCTTAAATACAGACACTGACTGTGCAACTTTAACATCATATTCCAATCTATTCCATATACCGTATTCTCCGGCCTATAAGTCGCACCGGCCTATAAGTTGCACCAGTCCAATTATGTCCAATGAAGTGGAAAAATCCACGTACAGTATAGGTCGCACCTCACGGCACAAAACGAGCACGCACAGCAACAACAGGCCTGCATCTCTTTGATCTTTAAAGATAAACACATAAAAAATATATTCTTGTTAGCTGACATTACAGTAAAAGTGTGTCTCAGTTTAACTTTTCTTAATAAATGCACTTTGACGGCTAAAAACCATTAAATTTTAAATTAAGTGACCATTTTTTGGACCAAAGTGAAAAAACGAAAAATCCACGTATAAGTCGCACCGGCCTATAAGTCGCAGGGCTTAGAAATGTATGCAAAAAGGTGCGACTTAAAGGCTGGAGAATACGGTACTAATTCCATGTATTAAAGACCGTGTAAAGTGAATTTCAACATTTTCTTCAATAAACATTATAAATGTCGTAATTGTAATCTTGTAAATGAGTAAAAAGTCTCAAAATTGTAGCTCAATTAATTTTGGAGTTATAGATCAAACTGTGTATAAACACATTTCTCTTTCAGGATTTTTTAGGCGTGGTTTAAATGTGACCGCGTTTCGTCACGCGGTCACAAGCCCCACCCCCTGCAGCTCCAGCCGTTATAAATGCGTTCTTCGGTGGAGCCGTTCACTCGCTACCGACCGTCTCCCTCCAGTACTGGCGTGCTGCTGGAGCGACCACATGCCACCTGCACCTCCGCGCACCTCCGCCCCCCCCCCCCCGCGCGCGCGCGTGGTGTGTGTGGCGATCAGACCCCGCATGCATGTGACCGGGTCGCGCGCGCGCGTGTGTGTGTGTGTGAGAGTGAGAGGCGATCATCATCAGACCCCGCATGCATGTGACCGGGTCGCGCGCGCGCGCGTGCGCGCGTGTGTGTGTGTGTGTGGCGATCAGACCCCGCATGCATGTGACCGGGTCGCGCGCGCGTGTGTGTGAGAGTGAGAGGCGATCATCATCAGACCCCGCATGCATGTGACCGGGTCGCGCGCGCGCGCGCGTGTGTGTGTGTGTGTGAGTGAGTGAGAGGCGATCAGTCGCGCGCGCGCGCGTGTGTGTGTGTGTGTCGATCAGACCCCGCATGCGATGTGACCGGTTCGGACCGCGAGTCCGCTCATCTTCTAAAATAGCGCTGATTATAACAGCGGAGTTATGTGTCCTCAACTTTAAAAACATAACCAGAGTTGTTAGTGCACTAAAAACAGCGTAACTCTTGGAAAAAGGAGCTGCTGGAAGCCAGAACTCAGATAAAAACAGAGCAGGTGGATCTCTGCTTCCCCCGTATGCCTCCCCACACAGCTCAGCTCTGAAGGGGGCTGGACATGGCGCAGTACTGCGCTGAAATCACGCCCACGTGCGACACGCCCCCAGCGTTCTAGAGCAAGTCAAAATCATGTTTTTTCATGATTTTTGAGACTTAATTTTATAAGGAAATCAATGTTTTTAATCAGTCAGATTTATATGGGTGATTAATAACACATATTTATGCCGTGTGACAAAATAAAAACACAAATTTAATTTCACTTTACACGGTCTAAAACGACCCTTTAAACTTGTTCTATATTGTGGTTTAACAAAAATATCTGTACCCTTTAAATTATAACAACTTGTCCTTTTTACAAAAAGCTTTTGAATATTTGAAGGTAGAGTGTTATTTTGTGCTTTATACAATAGTAAAAAAAAATATTATATTCCACCAAATCATAAAATCCTAGTAACTTCAATTTATAAAACAACACACCAGATGGATGATAATGCGTTCTAGTTATTATCCTTAAAGCTCTTTTTTTGTAAAACAAAAATAGATTTCGTTGTAGTTTTGCACGCTGTACCCCAGATTTCAACACAATACATTTTAGAGGGACAGAGTGATTTTGGTGAC
Source organism: Garcialebias charrua (assembly GCA_038048925.1). Taxonomy (NCBI): domain Eukaryota; kingdom Metazoa; phylum Chordata; class Actinopteri; order Cyprinodontiformes; family Rivulidae; genus Garcialebias; species Garcialebias charrua. Next base: position 11,891 of record JBBPBX010014289.1, read on the forward strand.
ATTTTGTGACTGTTATAGACTTGGATTGAATTAATTTAACTGAAAACTGATTAAAAGCACCAACTACACAATACCTGGCTCTGGTTGGACATGGACACAGACTTAAAGTCGACAGCTGGACAAAATGAATCAAAGAAGTGGTGAGAAAACATGTTTCTTTTAATTGAAACAGTAAAAACTGTAAAACTAGTGGCTGGATGACCTAATCATCGGCGAAGCAAGCAGTGAGTGAGCAGGGTGACAGTTGGATGTTACGATACTTGCGGATGAATATCGATTTTTTTCTAGGGAAAAAAAATCGAATATATATCGCAAAATCGATATTATTACACAGCCCTACTGTATATGGTTCTTCCGCATGCTTCCGGGGCCTTGTTTGTTGCATTTCCAATG
>JBBPBX010014290.1:0-14247 GCA_038048925.1 Garcialebias charrua
CATGTTTTTAACAAACTCCCTGAGGACTGACCCCCTCCCCTGCAAATAATTTGGTATCACCCATCTCACCGGCTACAGGAAGTCACGTGAGTCACGGAGCTGCTCATGAAGTTGCCCAGAAGTTTCTACATGCATGTGTCCGAAAAAGGCCTCCTTTGGTCTGACTGACTCTGTCGCTGCCTGCCCCTTGCTATGGATGTAGCTGCTATTAGCTGTGAGGTTCGCTGTTTTTGTTTGCAAGATACCACTCATAAACCACACCGCGGATTTTTAAATCCAGCTGATTTCACATTTGGTTCAGCTCAGGAGCCCGTCTGCTGTAGTGAGGTAAGAAATATATTTTTTAAGCGTTTATTTAACTAAATTTAAAGAAACAAAGCTCCGGTTTGACCCGCCTGGCGCCTGCATAAAAATCAGCGAACTTTTTTTTTTTTAATCCAGCTGATTTGAACATTTCGTCAAACTCAGGAGTACGTCTACTATCACCCATAAGTCAGCGAAGAAATACTGTATATTTTTAAGCGTTTATTTAGCTAAATTTAAAGAAAGAAAGCGTCCGGTTTGACCCGCCTGGCGCCTGCATAAAAATCAGCGAACTTTTTTTTTTTTAAATCCAGCCGATTTGAACATTTCGTTAAACTCAAGAACACGTCTTCTATAAAGTCAGCTTAGTAATATATTTTTTCTCGCAAAGAAATAATTGTTTTTACCGTGTTTCTTTGTGAAGTTCTTCGTACTAGCTGGGTCCTGTCGCCGCCATCTTGATCAGGACAAAGCTGACGCGTCGCGTGGAGATGACGCGTATACAGCAAGAGAAATTGAATATGATGTCCCATTAAGTAAAGCAGAAATAAAAATAATTGTTAAAGATAAAATAAATGATATGTGGCAGGAGAGGTGGGATTTAGAGGAAAGAGGAAGACATTTACATAACATACAGAAGGAGGTACTCCTAAGTGACGATAGTAGTTTAATGACTAGGAGAGAGGAAGTATGGATTAACAGGTTGAGGATTGGGCACACTACATTAAATAGTGGTCTAAAGATAATAGGAAAACATCCATCAGGTGACTGCTCTAATTGTGGGGTACTGGAAGGAGTGGAACATGTGTTGATTTATTGTAAGAAATATAATAAAGAGAGGAAGGCACTGGAAAGGGTAATGGGGAGTTCGGTGACAATGGTTACTTTATTGAAGAAAAATCAGTCACAGGTTATAACTAAAGCACTTGTTAAATATTTGAAAGTTACAAAATTAGCTGAAAGGATTTAATTTTATTTTTATTAATTAATTAATTTATTTATTTTTTGTTGAAAGTAGACTCTTGAATTACATCTCCGTCCGGTTGATGGCGGTAATACACTGAGTTTGTAAACTGCCAGTAAACACCATCGAAGAAGAAGAAGAAGAAGAGATGACGCGTATTAAACACTGAAGCGTATAGTGTACAATTTTTTCGTGTTTATTGTTAATCACAACCCCCCCAATGTTAGACCTAAAGTTACGCCCCTGACTTCAACGCTCACGTGGGCAATGACAGTGAGACCTGGAGGGGTGTGGTTGGGAGGAACGGCCCCCCTGATCTGAACCAGAGTGGTGTTCTGTTATTGGACTTCTGTGCTCGTCATGGATTGTCCATAACGAACACCATGTTTAAGCATAAGGGTGTCCATATGTGCTCTTGGCACCAGGACACCCTAGGTCGCAGTTCGATGATCGACTTTGTTGTCGTCTCATCTGATCTGCGGCCGCATGTCTTGGACACTCGGGTGAGGAGAGGGGCGGAGCTGTCTACTGACCACTACCTGGTGGTGAGTTTGCTCCGATGGTGGGGGAGGATGCCGGTCAGACCTGGCAGACCCAAACGTATCGTGAGGGTCTGCTGGGAACGTCTGGCAGAGTCTCCCGTAAGACGGAGCTTTAACTCCCACCTCCGGGAGAGCTTTGAACACGTTCCGAGGGAGGCGGGGGACATGGAGTCCGAGTGGGCCGTGTTCCGCGCCTCTATTGTCGAGGCAGCTTATCGGAGCTGTGGCCGCAAGGTTGTTGGTGCCTGTCGAGGTGGCAACCCTCGAACCCGGTGGTGGACACCGGCAGTGAGGGATGCTGTCAGGCTGAAGAAGGAGTCCTATTGGGCCTTTTTGGCTTGTGGGACCCCGGAAGCAGCTGATAGGTACCGGCAGTCCAAGCGGCATGCGGCTCGGGTGGTTGCTGAGGCAAAAACTCGGGCGTGGGAGGAGTTCGGAGAGGCCATGGAGAATGACTTCCGTACGGCTTCGAGGCGATTCTGGTCCACCATCCGGCGTCTCAGGGGGGGAAAGAGGTACGAGACCAACACCATTTATGGTGGAGGTGGCGTGCTGCTGACCTCAACTCGGGATGTTGTGAGTCGGTGGGCGGAATACTTCGAAGACCTCCTCAATCCTACTGGCACGTCTTCCACTGAGGAAGCAGAGCCTGGGGACTTTGGGTCGGGTTCTCCGATCTCTGGTGCTGAGGTCGCCGAGGTGGTTAAAAAGCTCCGCGGTGGCAAGGCTCCGGGGGTGGATGAGATTCGCCCGGAGTTCCTTAGGGCTCTGGATGTTGTAGGGTTGTGTTGGCTTACGCGACTCTGCAATATCGCGTGGACATCGGGGGCAGTTCCCTTGGATTGGCAGACTGGGGTGGTGGTTCCCCTATTTAAAAAGGGGGACCGTAGGGTGTGTTCCAACTATAGGGGGATCACACTCTTAAGCCTCCCTGGTAAGGTCTATTCAGGGGTTCTGGAGAGGAGGGTCCGTCGGATAGTCGAACCTCGGATTCAGGAGGAGCAGTGTGGTTTTCGTCCTGGTCGTGGAACACTGGACCAGCTCTACACCCTCAGCAGGGTCCTGGAGGGTGCGTGGGAGTTTGCCCAACCAGTTTACATGTGTTTTGTGGACTTGGAGAAGGCATTCGACCGCGTCCCTCGGGGGGTTCTGTGGGGGGTACTCCGGGAGTATGGGGTACCAGGCCCTTTGATAAGGGCTGTTAGGTCCCTGTACGACCGGTGTCAGAGCTTGGTCCGCATTGCCGGCAGTAAGTCAGGCTCGTTTCCGGTGAGAGTTGGACTCCGCCAAGGTTGCCCTTTGTCACCGATTCTGTTCATAACTTTTATGGACAGAATTTCTAGGCGCAGCCAAGGTGTTGAGAGGATCCGTTTTGGTGACCTTAGAATCGCTTCTCTGTTTTTTGCAGATGATGTGGTCCTACTGGCTTCATCAGTTCGTGATTTACAACTTTCACTGGAGCGGTTTGCAGCCGAGTGTGATGCGGCCGGGATGAGGATCAGTTCCTCCAAATCCGAGGCCATGGTCTTGAGCCGGAAAAGGGTAGCATGCCCTCTCCGGGTCGGGGAGGAGGTCCTGCCCCAAGTGGAGGAGTTTAAGTATCTCGGGATCTTGTTCACGAATGAGGGAAAACTGGAGCGTGAGATCGATAGGCGGATAGGTGCAGCGTCCGCAGTGAAGCGGGCGCTGTACCGGTCTGTCGTGGTGAAGAGAGAGCTGAGTCAAAAGGCAAAGCTCTCAATTTACCGATCGATCTACGTTCCCACCCTCATCTATGGTCATGAGCTTTGGGTTATGACCGAAAGAACAAGATCTCGGATACAAGCGGCTGAAATGAGTTTTCTCCGCAGGGTGGCTGGACTCTCCCTTAGAGATAGGGTGAGAAGCTCAGTCATCCGGGAGGGACTCGGAGTAGAGCCGCTGCTTCTCCACATCGAGAGGAGCCAGTTGAGGTGGCTCGGGCATCTGGTTAGGATGCCTCCTGGACGCCTCCCTGGTGAGGTGTTCCGGGCATGTCCCACCGGGAGGAGACCCAGAGGAAGACCCAGGACGCGCTGGAGGGACTATGTTTCTCGGCTGGCCTGGGAACGCCTTGGGATTCCCCCGGAGGAACTGCTCCAAGTGGCTGGGGAGAGGGAAGTCTGGGCCTCCCTACTTAGGCTGCTACCCCCGCGACCCGACCCCGGATAAGCGGAAGAAGATGGATGGATGGATGGACATTTTAAGACATTGTGTTGTTAGAGGAGAAAACATGCTGCTTATTTCCTCAGACAAAAATAATAGTGGAACAAAATGCTCTGAATTCTGAGAAGCAGCCATTTTGATCAGGGTCATCAAACATCATCAAAATGCTAAAACTAAACTCTAACGTTGCTTCTTATTAGCTGCGGAAAAATAAATGTTTTATGGTGATTCACTTGAATAAAGTGAATATGTCTAATGCACAAAATGCTACATTTTAATAGTCTGAATGCTTTTGCCTAAAGTCTACGTTCATTTAAAGTTTTTGTTTTTAGCCCTCAACATTTCAACAGGTGGCTTTCTGAATAAACAACTTTTGCAATTATCAGTATTTTCAGAAATTACCACTGTCACAACCGTATTTTCAGAAATTATCACTGTCACAACCGGAAATGGGTGGAAGAGGTGGAGGAGTTCAAGTATCTGGGCGTCTTGCTCATGATGCGGGAGATGAATCGACAGATTGGTGCCTCACTCACTAATGTGGATGTTGCTTTGGTCGGTCGTGGTGAAGAAAGAGTTGAGTCAAAAGGCAAAACTCTCGATTTACTGGTCTGTATATTCCATTTCCTTTTCTGGGTGAGGAGCTCCATCATCTATGGGAGCTCAGAGTAGAGTACCTGCTCCTCTGCATCGAAATGAGTCAGCTGAGGTGGGTCATCCGATGAGCATGCCTCCTGGATGCTTCCAGGATTTTTGGGCACGTCCCAATAGGAAGAGACTCAGAGGCAGACTCAGAACTTGATGGAGGGATTGTGTACCTTCTCTGGCCTGCAAAGGAGTTGGGGTCCACCTGAGGAGCTGGAGAGTGTCGTTGGGGAGAGGGAAGTCTGGGGTTTTCTCAGACCTGTTGCCTCCTCAACCTATGAATAAATGATAGAAGATGGAGACAGACTTAGAGATAACTGCCAGTAGGCTGCATCTCTTCTATCATTTTTTTAATCCATTCGTTATTTTTTTTTATCAACCTTTCTATTCAGGGTCATGGGCAGTGTCTATTTCCTGCAGTCACTGTGCAAGAGATGGGGTAACACCCCCCCACCCCCAACTGATTGACCAATCACAGATCTATGTTTGTATTTTATTTTAAATTGTCTGTATTATTTTTTGTTGTAATTGTTTGTATTGCTTTTTTCTTTTCTTTTTGTTGTTCTCCTTTTAAAATGAATAAATAAATAAAATAAAAATAAAAACATCTACCACATCCCACATGAGGCTGCCATCTAAGGTGACTTTGCTTAAGGGCCTACAGGTGGAGGCAGGTGTGGCACAGCATTCCCACCCAAAATTTGGTGTAATATTCAGGGTATTTGAACCAGCGACCTCTCAGTCTAACCTTAGTGAAACATTTGTTTGAACTCTCTTAATTAGGATTGATGTACAAAACAGTAAAATTGATAACTTTAAAACTTTTTATTTGTTGTAAAATAGCAAAGGCTTGAGCACCGAAGCTGGTGTGAAAGCCACTTGTATGGTGTTTATTATTGTTCTGATCCTAAATATGCTGGTGAAGATTCTCAGTCATCCAGGACATGATAAATAAAAAAAACGTTCAATACAAAAACAACTGGACTTTATTTGTAACAGAAGATGTTTCGCTCCTCATCTAATTGAGAAAGCTCCTCGGATGAGGAGCGAAACATCTTCTGTTACAAATAAAGTCCAGTTTTTGTATTGAACGTTTTTCAACTTATCCCAAATGAACTCTCCTTTTTCTGGACTGAAATGTGCTAAAAAATGTAAGTTTGTTCTACTCTATAGGCTTTAACATAATAAAGTCAGGCCTTGGTAACTAAATTTAGTGAGGTACAATATCTCAACTGTGCCTCCTAAACTACCTCTTCTACTTATTTAAAGTGTCTGTCCCTGAAAACCTGCTGGACAAAACAAGCATCAGAAGACCGTTGAACTCTGCTGAATCATCTTGGATTAGCTTGAGCATCACTTGATAAATTAGCTTAGCTGTAACATTATATGTCTCTCTGGTCCTATCTAAATCAAAAGTAATGAAGGAACTATGTATATATAATGGGCAGCACGTTGGCACAACTGATAGAGCTGCTGCCTCTCAGCGAGAAGGTTGCCGGTTCAAATCCCGGTCCGGGGCCTTTCTGGGTGGAGTTTGCATGTTCTCCCCGTGCATGCGTGGGTTTCCTCCGGGTACTCCGGTTTCCTCCCACAGACCAAAAAACATGCTTGTTAGGCTGATTGGTGACTCTAAATTGACCCTAGGTGTGAGTGTGAGAGTGGATGGTTGTTTGGTGTGAGTGAGACAGGTCCCTCTTGTAAATGAGTCCCCGTGACTCAACGAGGCTAGCCTGTATAAATAAAGGTTGAATGAATGAATGAAAACTGATGCAACACCAAGCACAACAGAAACAGCAAGATTTTACTCCTCAGCTCCTGTTGTTTGACATATGAGGTTGAGCAGAATATTAGAGACATGCACAGACAAATAAATAATTAATGTGGAGTTGATTGAGCTAAATTATGATTATATTTGGGATCTCGCCTATATGAGCTACATTTATTGGATGTTTAGTGTTTTGTTTGGTTTTATAAGAAGGTAATCTCCCTCGCTGGTTTTGTGAATCCCCTAAAGTCCCCTGGGGAGGGTGAGAAATAAAACTTTTACTGCAGCACAGGTCAATAAGATTACAGCTGATAAAATGGTTTCCTTATATGGTGGCAATATAAAAACACACACAGTCAAACACACAGGATCAAAAGGGCCGAGTAAAGTACAGGCCAATAAACCAAAGCTGAAACACAAAGAGCATCAAAACAGAAAGTAATTCTCTGACAGATGAATAAAAACACAGTTCTTCTCTCTGTAATAGAGTCAGAGCGTCCCCGCCGGTTGTTTTTGGCATTTTTACCAAGAATACCATGTGATTTTTTGGAAACAGGTAAAGGGGATTCTCAAGAGGCTGAGTGAATTTTGTTGCTCTTGACTGACATCTAGTGAGAGAAACAACAAAGATGTTTGCATGTGGTTCTGTAACAGTGTTTTCAGTTTGAAGATCACTATGTGCTAAAAAGACCCACCTGCACTTCATATTAATGGTCTTAATTTTTTGGACAAGAACTGTTCAAACGTATTCATGCGTACTCAACTTAACACAATCCTTTTTCCAAAGCCAACAAATAGTAACTCCATTAATCAGCTGTTCTCCAAATCAAACATTAAAAAATTGAGAACTAAATATATTTCTTACCCTTTAAGTCCCAAAACGAAAGAAATCCACTTCAAAGTTATGAACAACATCTATCCATCCAACGAGTTGCTAAGATTGAGGTTTGGTATTGATCATAAAAACTGTGTGTTTTGTGAGACGGACATTGAAACAACTGATCATCTGTTTTTCCATTGTATCTACTCTGGGACGTTTTGGGAGGACATACAAGACTGGCTATCATCCAAAATCCAAATCACCCCCTTCACAAGAGAATCGATTATATTTGGTATCCATCTGGAAAACAGAAAACTGGACCTGATAGTAAACAACCTGATTATCCTGGGAAAATTTTTCATCCACACTTCCAAATGGAGAAAGACAAAACCACTCTTTTTCGCCTTTAAAAACTATCTCACAGACAATTATCTCAAAGCCCTGAAGATGATGAACAAAAAAAATGCACAATCCCTTCTTGGAGCGTTCGAAGATCATAGTATATTCTTGGACCCATAAAGCAGTCAACACAGGTCATAACGTTTTTTTTTTTTTTTTTTTTTTCCTGTATATTTTAGTTAAACAAAGTTATTCACTCACTTTGGTTATTCACTGTACTACGTTTTTGTCCAGTTTATTGATTCTTGTTCCCTTTATATGTGCCCTGCTGAGAGTTGTTTAACACTGGTTGTTAATATGCCTTTACAATTTTGTAAATTACTCTCTTTCAATAAAAAAAAAAAACTATGTGCTAAAAAGATGTATCACCACACAAGCACTGATGTGCACAGAAATAACAGCTACAAGGCTGAACGGGTGCAGCCAAAACCCATCGAAACCTCTGGTTGCAAATATGAAATGTTTTTCAGACTTAATCCAGATTTTTCAAGATCTAAATAATCCAGCAATTTTTTAAAAATACATACAATTATTTTATTGTCTATGTGTATCTTCAAAATGGACCAAAAATCAGGCAGGCTTGTGGAACAGAAGTTACAAAGCACCACTGCTTCCACACTGAATTATAAATACAGTTACACACTAAATCAAGGCAACAAACACACCCATGCCCCACTGATAATAGGTGGGTCTGCAGTGGAAGTGGTCTCCAGCTACAAATACTTGGGTGTACACATGAATGATAACCTCAGCTGGAGCAACAACACCACCAGCCTGATCAAGAAAGGTCATCAGAGACTCTACTTCCTCAGACGGCTGAGACGAGCTGGTCTGAGCAGCCCAGTCCTCACCTCCTTCTACAGGTGTGCAGTGGAGAGCATCCTGTGCTCCAGCATCAACGTGTGGCATGGAGGCTGCACAGTTGAAGAGAGGAAAGCTCTGCAGAGAGTGGTGAAGGCTGCACAGAAGTCTGTTGGAGTCAGTCTCCCCACCATCACAGACATTTACACCTCCAGATGCAGGAAAAGAGCCACCTGCATCATGAAAGACCTCACTCACCCAGCACACTCACTCTTTGCCCCACTCCCCTCAGGACGGAGGTTGAGGAGCATCAAGTGTAGAACCACTAGACTGAGGAACAGCTTCTACCCTGAGGCTGTTAGACTCATGAATAAATAAAAATAAAAAAAAAATAAACACTGCAAAATATCACATCATGCTGATGCTGATATGTTTTCTTGTTGCTGTGTTCATCTGTGTTCATCTGTGACCATCTGCTCATACAAACTCATGTTCGTGCTGCTGTTTATTCCCACTATATTAGGCTTAGTGTATTACTAGTTGATGTTTTTCTTAGTTAGTTCTAGATGTTATTACTGTTTTTCTCTTTCATTTGTTGTTGGATGTAACTGGGACCTCGTGTACATAATCTCGTTTTCATCTCATGTACCACATGTGGTGCAAATGACAATAAAGACTCTCTGACTCTCTGACTCTGACTAAATCTTATATCTGTAACGTCAGAATGTTAGGGGTTAAGAATGTGATGAGTGACATCACCAGCAGAACAGAAAACTAAAAACCAAACAGAAGGCCACCAGCACTCCAAGAGCTCATGTTTGTCATTTTCACCAGTCATTCACGTGATTTCCTGTAAATCTCCAGCCTGGTGAATCAGCAACTGTGTGCAGGCTGCTTTCGTTTTGGCTGAAGGTATCAGTGATAGATCACGAGTGCCCTCAAGTGGGATTAAATAATAACTAGAAAAAATAATATCAACTCTTCTCCTGACAGTTTGAGCCTTCAGAGTCTTTTGTGTGCATAAAACTATAGTTTAGAGTTTAATTTATTGTTTCAGATTCTGGCTGAAGTGCTCCAGAAGCATGCAAATAACATTAGGTACTTTTAGAACTGTGGTTTGGGGTTTTAACATGTTCAGGACTGTAAACCAGCAGAGACATGATGGTGTCGTGAACAGAATGGTAACCTTCCAGCAAAACGTTTTCTGGTTATAATCACAGCTGAGCTCTTTCAGATCATGTGTGCTCTGCCTTTGTGGTTTTTATCAGGCCATGTTTCCCCCTACAGTCCAAATGCATGCTCAGTTAGATGAATATAGGTTTAAATGTGAGTGTTTGTCTGTTTTAAATGGAAACGGGACCAGGTTGACTCCATATGATCTCCATCTATTTTTCTTTTACATTTTATTGTTGGATGTAACTAACCCTGTACAAAATTTCATTCCACCACATGTATCACATGTAGTGGAATGACAAATAAAGAAACTCTGTCTCTCTGATCTCTCATTCTGTTACTGCTGGCATCGAGCCTCATGTAAATGGCATAAACAGCAAAGAAAATGAACATATTTGTGCAGCACTAGATGTGAGTGAGGAAGAAATAAAGTTGATGCGCGGACCTTTTCTCCTCACTTTATGTTTGTGCTCATGAAAATGAGGCACCATGTCAGTTTACTGTCCAATAACAGCTTAATTAATTGATTAACTCTTTAATAATCAGAACTCAGTAGCTGTTAAGTGATGGTTTAACAAGCTATGATTAAGATTTATGAATTCTCATTTACCTAAAACACAGATTATTATTATGACATAATTTATTTTGTTTTATTCATGCAACAATTTAAATAAAATTTAACTATATTTAAAAATAGTTCACTTTGGAATTTGGATGAGATATATTATTAAATTTGATCAAATTGAATTATTTATTAGCACTGCAAGCCAGGAAATTATTTTTATCAAGTTGTATCAGTTTGTTTAGCATAAACAGACCCCATGTTGCAATGATGTCGTCCAGACAAAACTCCTTACTGGGTCAGTGCTGTGGGTCTGACTTGTTTTGGGTTCACTCAGGGTGTTTCTGATCTGACAGGACACACAGAAGAGGACACAAGTCAGGCCAGGACAGTGCGCTGCCCAGCATAGCTGAAAATCCCTGCTTTAAGGGTCACTGAGGAGGCAGCTGATCATAATGTCTGCAGACGATCAGCAACCTTCAGCCAGCTTATCTCCAAGTCAAAATGTAAGCCTTGCAGTGGACAATTTTTTTTCCTGTAATTATCTGACTGTATCTATGTCACTTTGACAAAAATTGTTCCTGAGCAAATCTAGCTTTTGTTGGAGAAAAAATATTCTCACTTTATCTTACTTACACAACAGAGCCAAACTCGAGAGTGTGAATGGTTGCCTGTCTCATTTTTCTCTGTGTGTCTCTGTGATGGACGTGAGATGTGTCCAGGGTGTCCCCCACATCTGACCTCTGAAGAGGTGCAGCTCCTCTGAATGAAGAGGCAGGCAAAGAAGATGTATGGATGTACCTCAACAACAAAGTTCAGTGAATGTGAACCAGATTTAGTTAATGCACAGTAAATTCTTAGTTTAATAAATAACTTATATTGCTCAACGGTTGAAAAGTTGTTTGTAGCAGAATTTGAACAACCTTGAAATCCAATTAAACCATATTTTTTTCCAGTTTTCTTTTATAAACATTGTCGTGAGTCAGCTGACAGACACCATACTCTGATGAAACATTTATAACGTACAAGGTTGTTACTTTTCTTACTTTGATAAATAAAATAATTCCCCATCCCCTACATCTGTTATTTAGCAGCAGGATAAAAGAGAGGAACACGTTGAAGTCTATACAGACTCAGGAGTCTGCAGGCTGCTAAATAAAAAAAGGTTTAGAGAACCAGTCTAAACATATGATCCTCCAAACAGACGTGTTGTGTTTGAATATCTGCACAAGGCCACAGAAGAAACTTTCCATGTACAGTATAGCAAAATGTTGGCTTTATTCATTTTGAAACTGTTCAGCACATTTATGAAGAACATTCATTATTCAAAACACAGAATAGGGCCTACTGTGTTTTTTTAAATACCAAAACTAATGCAGTAATTTCACAATATTTTTTATAGACCTGAATCAATTTACAGTTTAGAAAAAGGACACAATGAAGACAAGAATCAAAAAGGTGTATTTTTTATTATTTTGCACACAGGAAGTTCAGAAGGCACAATGTTTGAGGACAGAAACTCAAACACTGGAACTACCTCAACATACCTGACTCGTTGTTTAAAGATTCAGTCTTTCTTTGCAAGTACAGTCCAATTTAGACTGATATAAAGAAACGTCTGTCTCTACGAAAATATTTTAACTCAAATGCATGAAAAACAAACATCTCTCTATATTAAATTGATGCTGCTAGAAAACAAAGACCCATCAATGAAAATAATAACTGCAATGTTCAGTCTGAAAAATACATTACATCAGTCTTAAGATAAATGTTTTTTGTTGTATGCAATTATTCATGAATTCAAACCTCCTTCCTCTGATCCTTCACTTAAAAAAAATCTAATTTAAGTAATCAGCATGCAGTCAGTTTATTAGAATCAGAATAATATTAAGTTGTTTTTACTACAAATTGTCATTTTTTTTACATAATAATAATAATATTATCATTATCATTGTTATTATTACAGTACTGTATTGTTATTTAATGTTCGAATGTGTTTTATGCAGTTTTCCATATTGACCACAAGATGGCGCGTCAACACATGTTTGTTTTTTTGAAGCAGTGACCGAAAAAGGTCGGTAGGTGGCATCAGAGCCCTAGAGCTCTTTATAGGGCTCTGTAGCAATACAGTTTAACAGCTTGTGGAGCCTGATCCTAAGATCCCAGATAAAAACAGGTAAGATCCCAGATAAAAACAGGCAACTAAATAAATGTCTTAATATCCAGATGTATGCTCGATAATCCAGGTTAAAAAAAATCAAAAAAAGTTAATTCAGTTTCTCTGGACGGGTTCAAAAACTGTAGAAATGTTTTGTCTTTAATTTTCATTCAAAAGAGGAGTCGAGTCGAGCTGTACAGGGGGATCACACTGGACAGGGTGGAAAAAGTACTCAAACACTGGTAAAAGTAGAACTACCACATTAACATTTTTACTTAAGTAAAAGTAAATAAGTACTTGCTTTTAAAATACTTAAAGTATTAAAAGTACTTCCTGAATGCTCATTATCATGAGCCTATCATATGTATATTTTCTGTAATACATTAATACTGAAAGTGTTGAGTCATTTTAATGAACTGCTGTGCAGATAATACATGTTTTTATTGTGTTTACACAATACATACATGTTTTTATTGTGACTGAGAATCTTCACCTACTCTGTGACAAAGTTCACACTTGGACTTGTGATTCTGTGCATCAGAATTTCAGGGATGACATGCAGAGTTAAATGTCGTTAATAAAAATAAGAGGAATGATTATACCTTTGAACGTTTTTATTTAACACAAAGCAAAACCAATGTGTCCTTTTAACTGCCATTTAAGTAAAAGTTGTCGGCCTGATCAAAAGGGGCATTAGACACAACAAAGGAACAGGCTCGGATCATTTCAACTCCAGTTTGTCTTCAACTCTAGTTAAAATACTGTCTATTCAACCTTGTAATGGGTCAATATTGAACAATATTTTAACTTCCTGACACCATTTTCAAAACTTGGACCAGAGTGTCGAGACATTTGGAGACATCTCTTGTCTCCTAACATCCCATGAACTGACACATTTTAATATTGCAGCAAGAATTTCTTGTTCAAGTTCAGAAGAAGTTGGTTTTCAAAGTTTCTGAGTCCAGTCTGGCTCTTTTGGGAGAGAGAAGCTGTCCTGCTGTACTGAACAGTATTTCAATAAGGCCATGTGTTCTGGCTGACTTGCGGTGGAATACATTTTGGGTGTGTTAATATATGTCATTGGCCCAGCTCTTCTTGAAGGCGGGTCTAATGTTACCTGCCCACTTTGCAGTGATTCAATGCATAGACATTGTAATTCTATATACTGTATCTATGCTTCAATGGACCAACTGCCTTCTCACCATTGGTTACTTTCAAAGTAACAAGCAAATCAAAAAGCTGCAACGTGAATGTAACTTGTAATGCAACACATTATAAAAATGTAGTGTAGTAGAAAGTACAGATATTGATGTAAAATGTAGTGTAGAAAGTACAGATAATTCATGTAAAATGTAGTGGAGTAAAAGTACCCACATTTAACTTAAGTAAAGTACAGATACATGAAAAATGTACTTAAGTACAGTAACAAAGTATTTGTACTTAGTTACATCCCACATAGTGGATCAACCAGTTTGTTGTTGATATTCAAAACTAGCTGCTCACATGATCAAGGAGGACCATCAGCCTAACAATGGATCATTAGCACCCTGATGGTTGTTTGCTATTCACAGAGGGCTGAGTGATACTAGCAATAACAGCATTGTAAGAGGGAGACAGTTGAACCCGGAGGCCTCCACCTCTGTTTAATGATGGACGGTTTCTTTTCACAAAGATGGCCTCCTTTACTCCTCTCTCAAACCATTGTTCCTCTCTATCAAGGATGTGAACATCTTCATCCCTGAAAGAGTGACCGCTGGCCTGGAGATGAGTGTAGACCGCAGAGTCCTGACCTGATGATGTTGATCTTCTGTGCTGGGCCATCCTTTTGGCCAGTGGCTGTTTAGTTTCCCCGATATAAGACTGATCACAGCCCTCCTGACACTGAACAGCATACACAATATTACTCTGTTTGTGCCGGGGGACTGGATCTT
>JBBPBX010014290.1:27659-51119 GCA_038048925.1 Garcialebias charrua
GAGGAGTAACAACAGCCCATCAGGTTCCTGCTGTTTCCCAGTCAGCGTACTCTCCTCCCACCCCAGAAACACCTGACTCCGATCTCTTCACCCCCCCTCAGATAATTTTAGCCAAGAGCATTACCCCTACATTTCCTCCTGAACAAAGCATCCCTGCCATGACGGGCATGCCCCACACACATCCCACTGCAAAGGTAAATCACAACCTGTTCACTGTTTGATGCAACACGTTTCATTCATCGCAATAAACACTGACTCCTCGTCCTCAAACAGAAAAAAGGTGTCAAGAGGAAAGCAGACACCACCACTCCAACCACTGTAGCCATGCCCATCATGAGCACCATTGGTGTCAGTGGAATGTGCATGGGAGGTGGGCACGACTCCCCCCTGACCCTCACCTCTCTGGGCATGGACCACAACTCTCTGGCTATGAACCAGAGTCTCAGTCAGGGACTGGGGATGGATCTTGGCTGTGGAACGATGATGATTAGTTCAAAATCATCAGCGGGGAGCAGGAGAGGCCTGAGTGGACGACCCATCAAACCTCCAAAGAAAGACTTGCCAGATTCTATTCTGCCGACACCAGTACGTCGTGGCAAACTGGGTCCACAGCTGCGCTACTGCAGCGGCGTTCTGAAGGAGCTGCTGTCCAAGAAGCACGCTGCGTACGCCTGGCCTTTCTACAAACCGGTCGATGCCACTACTCTGGGCCTTCACGATTACCATGACATCATTAAACAGCCCATGGACCTCAGCACCATCAAGGTACTGAGACACCACACACAACCGTCTGCAAGAAGACAAGAAGACTTTCAGAAAATCTGATGTTCTGTTTTATTTTTACTTGACAGAGAAAGATCGACAGCAGAGAGTACCGTGATGCTCGGCAGTTCTCAGCTGATGTTCGGCTGATGTTCTCCAACTGCTACAAGTACAATCCTCCTGACCATGATGTCGTCGCCATGGCCAGAAAACTTCAGGTACTGAGCTTTGTTTACAAACTGGATGAATCTGTGAACAATTCTTCAAAACGCACTGTCAAGAGTTATTGTGTTTGAAACTTGTTGAAACGTGTGGTCACTTTTTCTAGGACGTGTTTGAGTTCTGCTTTGCTAAGATGCCAGATGAGCCTCGGGCCCCGCCCAGCTCATCATCTTCCTCTTCCTCCTCCTCCTCCTCGTCCTCTGGGAGTGAGCTCAGCAGCGAAAGTGAAGAAAGTGAGAGCAGTCAAAGTTCTGACTCTGAGGAGGAGAGGGCTAACCGACTGGCTGAGCTGCAGGAGCAGGTTTGTTCTTCACTGAAGTCATCGTCCCTGTAACTGAAAGTTTTGTTGCTTATCTTTAATATTTTATTTGTTTTTCTGTTCTTCCAGCTTAAAGCTGTGCATGAGCAGCTCACTGCTCTATCCCAAGGTCCCATAGTCAAACCCAAGAAAAAAAAAGAGAAGAAAGACAAGAAGAGGAAGAAAAAGGTGGAGAAGCATCGGAGGATAGAGGAAGACATCATGTCTGTGAGACCCCCCAAAGTCCCCAAAATGTCCAAGAGTTCAAAATCAAAGGGCAACAAAGGAATAGTTGGTACTCTGGTGCCAATGAAGAAGACCCAGAGCAAGAAAAACAACAAGACCAAGTAAGTGCTTCCACCTGCTGGACAAAGTCTGAACTATTTTTATTGTCCTGTTTTTAACGATTTTTAATTTCTGCATCTCAGATCCAAAAAGAACAGCATGATGTTTAACATATCCCAGCCCATGCACGATCCTTTAGTGAGTCATTTTGACTCTGACGAGGAGGAGGACACGGCTCCCATGTCGTACGACGAGAAGCGTCAGCTCAGCCTGGACATCAACAAGTTGCCTGGAGAGAAGCTGGGTCGAGTCGTTTACATCATTCAGTCCCGAGAACCGTCGCTGCGTGACACCAACCCCGAGGAGATCGAAATCGACTTCGAGACGCTGAAACCGTCGACGCTGAGGGAGCTGGAGAGATACGTCATGACGTGTCTGAGGAAGAAACCCCGAAAGCCGTACGGTTAGTGGACCTGCTCATTTTATCACTTGTATTTGTTTCTCCATTGTCAGAAACATTATTTTGTTTGTTTATTTTATTACAAAGACTGGAAGAACTTTAAAGAGTGAACACCTCAGTCTCAAATGTTTAATGTTTTTTGTTTTACCTTTTGTTTTTGTATACAGCAAGTAAAGGCAACATTGCTGGCAAGACACGAGAAGAGCTCGCTCTGGAAAAACAGCTGGAGCTGGAGAGGCGGCTGATTGACGTCAGCGGTCAGCTGAACTCTGGGAAGAAGCCTTCAAAGACCAAGCGTAAGTCAAGACTGAGTGTTTTCTGTGAATCAGGTGTTGGATCAGCTCTTCATCACAGTGATGTGTTTTCTGCAGCTGATAAACCGGCATCAGAGGCCCACACCCAGCCGTCTCGTCTCAGCGCCACCAGCTCCTCCTCAGGCTCTTCGTCATCGTCCTCTTCGTCTTCATCCTCAGACACAAGCGAATCGGACTCAGGCTGAATCTGAGTTGCTCAGACTGTTTCTGTATGAGTGGGTCACATGAAGGACCCGGTGTGCTCCTCCAGAGGTACTGAACCATTGTGGGGGGTCAGAAGAGACCAGCAGAACTGGTCCAGAGAGACGGGGCTCTCCTGCGCTCAGCTTGTTCCTGCAGGGTGTGAGAGTAGATGATTGTAACGTTCTGTTGTTGTCAGGCGGAGCCAGGAGAACCTTTTGTCTCCTGCAAAGAAAGATTGATGCATTAGTTGAAGGGTGCTGGAGCCAGAGTCTGCGCAACTTCTGGATGTTTTCCCTTCCTCCATGCTTCCTGTCTATGTTGTATAGATGAGGTGTACAGTTGTAAAAATATATTTTCTTTTATAAAGAAGCCTTTTATGAAGCTAACTTATTCCCTCATTCTGGGAAATGATGTGGACAGATTTGTGTGTGCAGGTTTTTTTTTTTTTGAGTGAAGAGGGACGTTAAGTTGTGTGTGTGTTGTATGAATGTGTCATGTTTGCATGTGTGTGAGATCTGGCACCACAAGTGCATCCTTGTGAAAGTCTTCATAATTTAGACGCAGACGCTGCAAATGGCTCTGCACGCAGAAGCACCTTGTTCCGTAGAAAACGACGCATGCAACACAGGAGCTGACGAGTTCACGTGACTTCACTGCATCTTTTTGTCCTGTTGGTCGGCCGCTGTGCAGAAATGTCATAGTTGCAGTTTCTACGTTAATATTTCTGTTCTCATGTTTGCTGTGTTTTGTTTTTTCCATTCATTACAAGTTCCCTGTAAACATGTTTCTTTATTCTTTGTGACCAATGTGCAAATAAATTGTGAGGGCGTGTCCTGTCCGCTCACCTGTGTCCAAATAAGTTCCTGGTTCTGATTCATTGAATCTAAAACGATTTTTTAACCAGTTTTCTAGTGGTAGAGAAACCACCAATAATTATATTTACTGCTGAAAACTACAAGGCTAGCAGAAAATAATAGATTGTGTTTAACAATGTGGAAATTTAAAGATTTTATTTGAGAATATCTGTTGTGTGCACAATTAAAAAGTGATATAAAAATATTTAATTTTAGTCTAAAATATGCAGATTTACCATCAGAGTTGTAAAAGTACACATTTTACAGTCTCAAACTGAGTGAGTGGTTTAACATTAAAACTATTCTCTTGTTATTGGACAAATATATACTTAAAGGTTTTAATGCTCCAGATGTGTCTTCTGAAGTGTCAAATGCCTTTGTTTATATCATATACATGTACACATCTGTACTCGAATAAAGTTAGACATTTTTTCAACATTTCTCTGACTTTCTTAAACTTTAAATGTGTTTTTTTGTGGTTTTAGATTAAATTAGCATGAATTAAGGATGGCAATGTTACAAATTTTAAAGCATCAACTAAAACTTGCATAATTGTACATAATTTAGTCGCATAGATAAGTAGTTAAAATAAAAACATCTAGTTTAGGTGAGATTTTCATGTACAGTAGTTTGTTCACTTCATACTACCGGTACCTTGGATTAAAGTTGAGCATACTGTATTGTGTTCAGAACCAATTGTATTGCTGCCCTCTTGTGGTCGCAGTGTGGAATTACATGCTTTCTATAAAAACAAACGTCTACATTGTGACTCCCGGTGAAGCTGCTCGGCCAAATTAAATATAACATATCTTTTCTCCGAGTTTTGAGTTTTTGTTCGGACGGAAATGAAAATTATTTCCTTCCCAACATAAATTGTCAAAAATCTCCATCAGAAAGATTAGATGTAATGAAATATTTGCCCTGTGGACAAATTTATAGATTTCTATTTATTAACACACTAACACACTAAAGCCACTTTCATATGACCCAAGTCCAGTTTTCTCCCTATTCCTGTTAATCATTAAATGCACTTTTTTAAAAACTTTTTTTACTTACAATATTTATTACGGAAGCGTAGTGCTGACACCTGGGGAAAATGTTTTTTGGGGCTTATGTAGTAACGTGATACGTATCATGTTATTACGTGATACGTATCACGTTATTACGTGATAATATCACGTCATTACGTACTGATACGTATCACGTTATTACGTGATATCACGTTATTACGTGATACGTATCACGTAATAACGTGATAGTATTACGTGATACGTTATTATGTGATACGTATCGCGTTATTACGTGATAAGTATAGATGTCTATCCACATGGTATCAGCACCTAATGCAAGTTTGCCCATACGCTTGTTTTTTCCTGCACAATGGCTAATTTACAGAATTTCATCAAGTTTTCTTCTGAGAAGAATCCTGAGCAGAATGGGACAGTTCAATACAGTATTATTTAAATGTGAAACCTCAACACATCAAAAGTAATGTTAAATGATTGAGAATAGTTTATGTTTTCACACTTTTTCATGTAGAAATAATCTAACAGGGAGTGCCTGTATGTTTTTTTTTTTGTTAATCTGTTTACGCATGTTTAAAGGTGAAGTCTGCAGTTTCTGTAGAACATCAGCACTTAGAAAAAATTTCAACAAGCAAAGCATTCTGATCCCTCCCCCTCAGAGCCATATATGGCTCTGCCCCCTTGTGGTCTGTTGAAATTCAAATTCAAGCTCTGTTTTTATTGGCTGATTCAAATTCAAGCTCGGTTTTTATTGGCTGGTTACAAACTTTGTTTTTATTGGCTGGAAAATGGCGGGTCACTTTTTCTTTTTAGAAATGCTTATTTACCACCTGGAGAAGCAAGGGGACAATATTTTTTTAAAGTTTTTTTCAGAGATTACCTCTCTAACATCAATCTAGTGACAGAGTGAAGAAATATGTTAAAAATATATTGTTAGAAAAGTTACATATAGCAGCTTTAAGCTGTTGAAAGACTTAATGTTTATGGGTGAACGTGTCTGTATACAGTCTCTGCTATATAAGTGCCCAACAAAAATAGGAAATTTTAGGAAAACTGTTTAAAAAAATTCAATGCAAACTTGAAAATGTGAGTAAGTCTTACAGTTCATGATAAAAGTGAATAACCTATCTATGGAAAGTCTTTAAAGCATATGTTTTATTTTTATTTTTATTATAAACAGTATTTTGTTCCTTTTTTACAATGGCATGTTGTTTCCACAGAGTGCAGTAGTTTTGTATAGGATGACATTTGTCTGTGATATTTTATGGCTATGTTAAGAAAATTTTAGGAAAAAAAGTTAAATGCAAACTTGACAAAGTGTGTAAGTTTTCACAAACAAACGCAATATTGATATTCCTGTAGCTAGTCTGCATTTTAGAACGTCACGTCGACATGAATGTGCTGCTCTAGATGGTAGAGTGATGAAAATTCAATAAAATGAAGACACTTTTCAACTGTTTGCTGTATTATTTTCTTTAGACATGTTATGTTTTTTAGGACAAGTCAGTGTCAACGTTACATCTGCCTGGGGGGATTTATTCAGTTTTATGTCCCCTGTCAGAGCCTGGGGAGAGAGGCTGGCTTCTGTGCTGCTTTCATCCAGTAGGTAGTTCCAGATAAAATGCAAATTAAGGGATGTACTGTAGAGCCTAGAACTGCAGGTCTGACCTCCAAAACAAGATGATTAAGATGCACACTTAAACAGTTTAAAGTTCTCCACTTTCTTGACCAAGAGTTTGATACTACAAAGTTTTGAAAGTGTCAACCTTTTCATTCAGAAAACTAGCATTCCCATGTACTTGATTTGTCTTGGTTAATTTACTCCTGAATACATTTCTGATAAACTGACTCTAACTCCCATGTTTATCACCAAACTTACATTTCTTCATTCAGTTCCTTTAATTATTGGGTATATTCTACATTTTTTCTAC
Source organism: Garcialebias charrua (assembly GCA_038048925.1). NCBI lineage: Eukaryota > Metazoa > Chordata > Actinopteri > Cyprinodontiformes > Rivulidae > Garcialebias > Garcialebias charrua. The sequence continues at coordinate 33,994 of JBBPBX010014290.1, forward strand.
TAATATCTCTAAGATATGCATTAAAGACAGAGATCCCTGTGAGTGAGACAGGTCCCTCTTGTAAATGAGTCCCCGTGACTCAATGAGGCTAGCCTGTATAAATAAAGGTTGAATGAATGAATGAATGAATCCAAACTTCACTCAAAATAAGCTAATGTGGTTTTTCGCAGTTTCATGAAAACTAAACACGAGCGGGTTTTTCCCCCCACATTTTTTGCTTATCAAACATCTGCATTTTCTATGAAACGCCATCAGGTTGTAGCTCTGTTAGCTTGCTCCCTTTAAAAACCCCAAATGCTGATACCATGTGGATGGACATCTATACTTATCACGTAATAACGTGATACGTATCACGTTATTACGTGATATTATCACGTAATAACGTGATATCACGTAATACGTGATACGTATCACGTAATAACGTGATACGTATCACGTAATAACGTGATAATATCACGTAATAACGTGATACTTATCACGTAATAACGTTATAATATCACGTAATAACGTGATACGTATCACGTTATTACGTATTATCACGTAATAACGTGATATCACGTAATAACGTGATAATATCACGTAATAACGTGATACGTATCACGTAATAACGTGATATTATCACGTAATAACGTGATATTATCACGTAATAACGTGATACGTATCACGTAATAACGTGATACGTATCACGTAATAACGTGATATATCACGTAATAACGTGATACGTATCACGTAATAACGTATATATCACGTAATAACGTGATACGTATCACGTAATAACGTGATATTATCACGTAATACGTGATACGTATCACGTAATAATGTGATATGTATCACGTAATAACGTGATATCACGTAATAACGTGATACGTATCACGTAATAATGTGATATTATCACCTAATAACGTGATAATATCACGTAATAACGTTATAATATCACGTAATAACGTGATACGTATCACGTAATAACGTTATAATATCACGTAATAACGTGATACGTATCACGTAATAACGTGATATTATCACGTAATAACGTGATACGTATCACGTAATGGTGTAGTGGCAGGGCTTCCGACTTGGGACCCGAAGGACGCGGGTTCGCGCCCCGGCCACTACACACCTTGGGGTGTCTATGAGTGCACACCTAATTCTCCAGCTCCCCGGGCGCTTTGTATGGCTGCTCACTGCACCACCTGGTGGTGGTTGGGTTAAATGCAGAGATGAATTTCGTCTGTGTATGGGAAACATACACAGATGACAAAAAAGGACATTATTATTATTATTATTATAACGTGATACATATCACGTTATTACTACATAAGCCCCCAAAAATATTTTCCCCAGGTGTCAGCACTACGCTTCCCGTAATTTATTGTACCATTATATAAATACATAGTTTTAGATAAAAACAAACAAACAAACAAAAAAATTGTTCTAGGAATTCTGTGGTGCAAAATCAGATCGAATCGGGCGTTTGTCGCCCTCGTGTGGTCACAATCGGGAATTTCGCTGCTCAGTAAAGTTGGAAAAAGACATTCATAGTACTACTGCCTGCAGGCGCTTTCAAAATAAAATATTTTAAAGCATAGGACCAATTTCACATTTATTTAAGACAAGCATGCTTGCAGAATACAAAAATATTTTAGACTTCCTGTATGCATAGACGTATGAAACAGGATGATTATCAGCCTAAATTTAAACATTGTCTGAGTTGTACGTTTTTAATTTTCACCACTGTTTAATGTGAGTTTTGTCGTAGTTAAGGAATTACTAGGGTAGTTTAGGAATAGTTACTTGTAAACTCTTTAAAAAATGTAAAACGTACCAACAGTCGCCCTCTAGCGGACAATTCAGAAACTGCAACAACACAGAACCATCATGGCGGCCAGTGCGAGACTCCTGTCCAGGTTGACCCTTTTAAACATAAATCTATTTTCTTTAAAAATTGGTTTGACAGAGGAATAGTTCATGTACATCAGTTATTCAACAAAGACGGCAACACTTACTCTTACAGTGAATTTTTAACTACGTATAACTTTCCAGTACTACCAAAAGAATTTGCAATTGTCTTTGATGCAATTCCATCTGGTGTAAAAATGTTGATGTCAAATCCTGTACACAACAGCACAAACTATTTAACTGAAGAATTATTCATTGGTAACTCTGACCCTTTTTTAAGTGAAAAAACAAATAACAAATGTATTAGAGAATTAATAATTAGAGAATGTATTAGTAAACCTGCTTCTATATTCTTCTGGGATAATTTATTTAATGATATCTGTTGGAAAGATGTTTGGTTGTTACCTAGAAAATACTTTATAACTAATAAGATTCGAGAAGTATCCCTAAAGATTCTGCATAAATGTTATCCTGTAAACTATATAATCTCCAAGTACCGTCCAAACGTAGACCCAATGTGTTCACTCTGCCACAGCTCTGAGGAGACCATCATCCATCTCTTCTGGGACTGTTCTCATACTCAGGTGTTCTGGAAAGACATTTTCATGTATGTAAATAGAAAGTTAGAAATTGACCTACCATTTGACGCTAAAATTATACTGTTTGGTTTCTTTTGTCCAAATATTTCAAGTGAGAAAGTTTTTGTTGTAAATTTAATACTACTCTTAGCCAAATTTTACATCCACAGTTGTAAATTCTCCTTGCTAAAACCTAGATTTATAGTGTTTTCTAATTATATTTCCTCTTACTTAGCTACTTTAAAGTACTGTACTAATGCCAAAGCTTTAAAAACTAAAACAATCTGTAACGAATTTCTGTTGTAAGCTGCCCAAGACACATTTTTGTTTTTGTTTATGTGCCTTTATTCTCTTTTGTGCTATGCATGCCTTAAGTCTCGAGCCATGTTTGACATTGTAAGTTTTTTTTGTACTTGTTTTTTCTATAAATAAAAAAAAAAAAAAAAAGAAAAAAGGTTGACCCTGGTCACTGTTAGTTTATATTTTATCGTTCATATTTTACTGTGTGCTGCTCAACGTGCACTTTGTTTGTAGTTTTAGTTTGGTATTTTAACGTTGTGTTAATTTAAGTTAACGTTTGTTCAGTTCAACTATAGCCTGGTTAAAACCACACCCTGTCCTTCACTTTGCTGAAGGGAAATAGAATTGAGCGGAGCTGTGCAGGAATGGCGAGGGCCAGGCTAGTTCAACTAAAGAGAAACGATAATTTTCATTCAAAACGTGAAACTTCGAGTTCGCGTAAAAAGTTTGGTGAAGTTGGAACCATCACAACTTAAAGTTTACACTCTTTTTGCATTAGATCAAATATTGTTCATGATTGGTGAGCATGAATCAAAGCGATCTGCAATATTTAAAAACGAACATAAAATCACATACTCCAGTAAAGTTTATCAATTATCCCTATTATAGATTATAAAGCATCCTTTTGTGTCATTTGCTTTTATAAAATTCATTCAACATTTATTTTAACACTCATTTTGAGGAAAGTATAAAATGATGACACTGAAAAAATCATATCTGTTTTGTCAAAACAATACATGTTGATAAGGTAATTAGAATACATGTATTGTGCGTACAATATTTATTGTACCATTATATGTACTGTTATTTTAAAGATATAGTTTACTATAAAAACAAACAAACAAAAAAATTATTCTAGTAATTCTGTAGTGCAAAAAAGTGGAACACTTCTCATAAAATCAGATCGAATCGGGCGTTTGTCGCCCTCTTGTGGTCACAATTGGGAATTTAGTAAAGTTAGAAAAAGAGATTCGTAGTACTACTTCCTGCAGGCGCTTTCAAAATAAAATATTTTAAAGCAAGATCATTTCTGTCAATATCAGGGACCAATTTCACATTTATTTAAGACCACTTAACTTTTCATGCTTGCAGAATACAGTACAAACATATTTTAGACTTCCTGTATGCATAGACGTATCAAACAGGATGATTATTAGCCTAAATTTAAACATTGTCTGAGTTACAAGTTTTTAATTTTCACCACTGTTTAATTTGAGTTTTGTTGTAGTTTAGTTCAGTACAGTAGTTGTAAACTCTTTAAAAAAAATGTAAAATTTATCAACACTCGCCCTCTAGCGGACAAATCAGAAACTGCAACAACACAGAACCATCATGGCGGCCACTGCGAGACTCCTGTCCAGGTTGACCCTGGTCACTGGTTAGTTTATATTTTATCGTTCATATTTTACTGTGTGCTGCTCAACGTGCACTTTGTTTCAAGTTTTAGTTTGGTATTTTAATATAGTGTTAATTTAAGTTAACGTTTGTTCAGTTCAACTAAAGAGAAACGAGCATTTTCATTCAAAACGTGAAACTTCGAGTTCGCGTAAAGTTTGATGAAGTTGGAACCATCACAACTTAAAGTTTACACTCTTTTTTCATTAGATCAAATATTATTCATGATTGGTGAGCAATGAATCAAAGGGATCTGCAAATTTAAAAACGAACATAAAATCACATACATCTAACCCTAATCAATTAGCCCTTGAACTTTTGAGTAAAAAAAATACAAAATTGGCAAGAAAACTGCATTTTGTTGAATATCATTATACACAAATAAATATATAAACATGTAGCTATTAACTGTTCGCTGCTATAGATTATAAAGCATCTTTGTGTAATTTGCTTTTATAAAATTCATTCAAGATTTATTCTAACACTCATTTTGAGGAAAGTATAAAATGATGACACTGAATAATTAGTATAGAAGAAATAAAACTGTAGATTAGGAAGAGAGCCAGTTTATTGACTTCTAATCGTACAGTTACGGTAATCCTAATCAATAATCAAAACATGCCTATCAGATTGTGAGAAATTTAAATATAATCAGTGGGGACACAAAGCTGATGTGATGTGTGTGAAGCTCCATGTTTGTTCCGACTGTTCAACAGGTCTGATCCTAAGCTCAGTTACCTCTACATCAGGGGTGTTCAGACTTTTTCAGCATGTGAGCTATTTTTGAAATGATCAAGTCAAAGTGATCTACCTTCTACAAGGCCCCGTTTACACAAAAACAACCTGTGGAAACATTAGTGATTTTTCAATGTTTATTGGGGGTAATAAACAAAAAATAAGCTGGTTTACATGAAAAATGCTGTAGTTTTCATGTCAGTCGGGTTGCCAGATAAGAAATTATGAACTATAGTACAGTACTGTGGCTTTAAAATATAGTATTTTGACCTAAACTGTTGTGTTTACTAGTAAAGATGTTCTAAGATTCAATTCAATTCAGTTTACTGTATTTATATAGCGTCGATTCACAAAATAAGTCATCTCATGGCACTGAACAGACATTTTTCTTTTTTTTTTATGTCATGCTGCGATCTACCAGTACTACCTCAGAGATCTACCAGTAGATCGCGATATACGTAATGAGCACCCCTGCTCTACATGAACTTGTTATGGACCCTGTTCTAAGTTGGTTCTAGTTACTTTGCCTCAGTTCTGCGTCCATTTTGATTCTGATGACGACTCTGTAGTAAGATTAATCTGAGCTCCAGCCCTTCTACAAGATGAACCCAGTTCCAGTTTGTCCTCTTCAGTGTGTGTGTTTTTTTTAATCAACACACACTCTTTTCTCTGGGTTCAGTGATCCGTCGTGTGTTCAGGCTCGGAGCTGCAGCGTTCGTCCATCATTCTTCCTCAGCGTTGTTTCCTGTTTGTCCTTACTTCCAGGTGGGGGCAGTGGGATCGGGCGGGCGGTGTGTCAGCGTTTGGCCTCTGAAGGAGCCTCGGTGGTGGTCGCTGACATCAGTGAGGAGTCAGCTAATGAGACGATGGGAAGTCTGAGCAATAACCTGAGAGGGCAGGTCCACATGGCGGCTGTGGTGGACGTGTCGTCAAAGGAGAGTGTGAAGAAGATGGTGACGAGTATACAGGTGTGAAAAACAGCTGGAATCCTGCAGGGCTTCTTCTTTTTAAACATCTGTGCATCCCTCTGCAGACTCAGTACTTCCAGCCCCCCTCGGTGTGTGTGACCGCAGCAGGCATCACTCAGGACGACTTCCTGCTCAACATGGAGGAGGAGAAGTTTGACCGCGTCGTCCAGGTCAACCTGAAGGTAGCAGACGTGTCGGCTCCCTCACTAAACGAGCTCTTCACTAAATAAGCTCCAAACAGTTCATGATAAAACTGATTTTAACAGCAAAGAGCAAATATTGTTTTCCACAAACACGAACAGAACAAGGTACCGGTAGATGTATTTTTCCTGGATAATAAAAAGCTAAAAATCACAAAAGTTCAGAGGTCAAACGTTCCGGCTGCATTCTGAAAGTTGTGCAGAAAAACGTAAAATCCTAAAACTGTACGAGCGATTAGAATAAACTTATTTATTTCTCATTATTTTCCCCAGGGCTCATTTTTAGTCACTCAGGCTGTGGCTCAGGCTCTGGTTTCCTGTGGAGCTCCTAAAGGATCCATCATCACTGTGGGCAGCATCTTAGGAAAGGTGAGAAATGTCCGTACGTCACTATTTAAGGATTTAATTTTTTACATCAAGCAGAACAATCAGTGATAATTACATCAAATAAATTAGTTGATTTTAAGCGGAGGGAGCGGAGGTGCAGAGGTCAGAGAAGCACAGCCGGCGTAAAAACGTTTTGTAAAATGTGAGTTCTTCTCTAAAGAAGGGACCAGCCGGAAATAAAAAGTCAATCTTAAATGTTTTAATGAACACAAAGACCATTTTAAATCCCAAAGTTTACATAGATATGAGTTTAATTTTATTTGTTGTGGGTGACGTCTGCAGGTGGGAAACATGGGGCAGGTGAACTACAGCGCTTCTAAAGCTGGAGTTGAAAGTTTAACCAGGACGGCAGCTAAAGAGCTCAGCAGGTGAGAAGAAACAGACCGAGCGCTCAAACAGTTTATTTAAAATAAAGGTTTAAATGTTGTTCTTATTTGTCTCCGCTCAGGTACGGGATCCGTTGTAACTGCGTGCTGCCCGGTTTCATATCGACTCCGATGACGGATAAAGTACCGGAGAAAGTCATCAACAAGGTTTGTTTATTTGTTTTAACTCACAAACATCTGTGTTCCTGATCGTCAAACAAAAGTTATATCTTCATAAAAAGTGTCTTTTTGTGTTTCAGGTTTTGCCTCTGGTGCCTCTGGGAAGAATGGGTGAACCTGAAGGTCAGTCCAGATGTTTCACTCAGGATGTCAGAACTTAATGAAACTACTGGATGTCTAATATTAATGAAAACAGTTTAAATGATGTAGTTGTTGCACGGAGAGGAATAATCTGGTGTGAGTGGATTGTTTGTTTTCCAGAGGTGGCAGATGTTTGTGCCTTCTTAGCTTCAGATGATTCTCGGTACATCACAGGAGCCAGCATCGAAGTGACGGGTGCGTTCACTTAGAAAACTTTGATTTTTTTCTGTTTTAACTAAAGAAATCTCAACAAAACATGTCCTTTCTTTGTCAGGTGGACTTTTCATGGGTTAAAACAGCCTCACGTCTCTGATGAACCTCGGCTGGAGGCAGATTTCCTCATAATTATGACAAAAAATTAATGCAATTTATCTGCAGGAGCTATTTAATTAAGAGGATGTTAAATCATATTTAGCTAATCTTATTGTGTACATGTTTTTTTTTGTACTAATAAACACTTGAATGGAGAATTTGTTCATTTTAAAGTATTTTAAACATAGTTTTATTAAATAATTTACGTCACGTCTTGGTAAGTAAACATTTTCCATAACTTCCGCATTTGAGAGCAGATGAAATTTATGCTCGTAAAGATTGTTCAGATTGATTTGAACAGTTTTAATTATATTATTTATCTCTTTACAGCTTGACTCCATTCAGAGGTTGATTTTTTAAAAAACAATTAAAGTTTGAAGCTGTGATTGCTTCATCTTCAGATTAAACAGGTGAAAATTTAAACTAATTCACTTCATGTCCAAGAAAAGTTTGTATTTTTTAAACGTCCTGACAGACATGTTTATACAACAAGTTAAAAGTTAACTGATGTTGGAGGGGGAGGATTAGGAAACAATGTTCATTGTCTCAAAGGTCTAACAGGTTAATATGTTACTAAGAGACAGCTGTGGTCATTTTCTGTTGCTCAGAGCTGCTGCAAAATGTCAAAGTTTTAATGTATTTAAAAATCTTTACTTGTGATCAAAGGTAAACGAGTTGAATTTGTGGTTTTAAAGTTTATATCTATCTTAATGATTCATAGAATGTCGTTTTAAAGCTTTAATAACTTTACTGCCTCTGTTTTATTTTTATTTCTCAGCACTAACAAACTGAAATGAAATCCAGAGGAGCAGGATTTCAGAATGACCACCAGATGGCGCCATTTCACAATATGAAGGTAAAGAGTTCTCTAACAGTACTGTAGTTCACTTAAACAATTTTTTTTAGTTTGAGATCATAAAGTTTAATTAAACATTAACCCAATTAAAAATGTTCCCTGAAGATGCTATGCTGTATCACATACTTCAGGTTATATTTTAATATTTCAGGTAGACTTCTTTTAGCTGCAAGTGAGGCTTCCTGTTTTAATTAAAAAAGGGGATTGTACTTTAAAAAAAAATAAAATAAAAAAAAAAAGCATGTGGCCTCTGAGTTTCTGTAAAAACATTAAAAAACAAGATTTTATTTTACATGGCAGAAAGATGGCAGCAGATGAAGACCAGGTTAGTCTAACATTTTAAAGTTTTTCATGTAAAATGCATTTTACATAATTTTTTTATACAAACTCAAACAAAAGCATTTTCTTTTGGAAACTTTTTTGTTCTTTTACAAGTACAGGAACTCTTTTTCTACTTATCGCAAGAAGTTTGTTCTCGTTCTTCCTGTTGGTTTCCATGGTTACACGTGAAAGCAGCATCACGTGTGGACATTAGAGACGGCTGCCACAATGAAGAAAAACAAGAGTCAGTCAGCTCTTTTTAAAAAGATTATATATTACAGAAACAAGAGTTTTTTCATAAAATTACTTACAGACATCATAAAATACTTATTTCTCTTTTCAGCACCATTTTCTTTATGTTGAAACGTCTTCAACACAGTAAAACAAATAGTTGAGGTCTTTCTCTCTGAAGGGGGAGTTCTTGTTTTGTTTTGGGATTTGACTGTCCCTGCCTGGTTCATCACTAAATTAGAAGAAATACAAATAAACAAAACCAGAACTTTGTTATAAAATCATCCCATAAATTAAGGAATCGGTTTTCACTCCATCTCAGCTGACAAATGTTTATCCCCTCCAACTCGTAACCTCTCTCTCCCCTGAAGTGCTCTCTGAAATTTAACTTACATTAAGGTTTTGTTCAGTAAATTTAGAGCCTCGGTCTCTGTAAAGCAACAACCCGACACCAAAACACGCAGAGCCAAACTGCAAGGAAACAGAACCGTGACAGAACTGGAGAGTCACCATTTAATCATCACAGTGGAACAAACTTTAACAGCACAGATGATGAAAACACTAGAAAAAGGGAAGTTACAATAAGACACGGCCACAGATTCTTTGGTTGTACAAAAGGCGTTTGGTCAGGGTGTGAACAGAAGCAGGAGCCGACTGCAAGTTTATAACATTTAAATCGATCGCTTCAGTCAAACACACCACATCAGCTAGAAATAAATGTACGTTCTTATTTTAATCTCAAAGCACCCTGTTTGTTTTAAATAAATACAATAGAATATCACTATTTCTGTACAAATGTATTGTAATGCACATTTCCCTAGTAAGAAGCTTTGTTAAATTGTAAAGAGACTAAAAATCGTCCGTTTTGTAGAAGTAGCACCGTGCCACACAGTTTCATTCAGTAAAGTGTGCATTTTATTCACCGCTGCGGAACAAAGGGAGTTTTAAAATACACAGAAAAAAGTTTCAGGAAATACTGCAGTGGTGTCTGCTGGACAATTAGATCAATCAATTTATATCAGCAGGTGACGGAGAGTGATTTAGAGCACAGCTTAAACAAATAACGGCTTTAATCTCATCTTTTCTGTTTGTCCAACGCTAAAAAAACAACAACAATCCCAAAGGATTCTGCTGCTTTCAAAGTGGGAAAAAAATGGCAGAGTTTAAAAAAACACAAAAGTTTTAATTCTCAGCTTGAGCTTTAAATCACATTTTAGACAATAGAAATAAAAGAACTTCACTGAAAAGAAAAAGACGTCTGAAGACAGTAAAGATGATTTAGATGAGACATCCTGCTGGTTTCAGGTGGTCCGTCCCGTTTGGACTCTGGTAGAAACTGGTGGCTTTTTTTTTTTGTTCCTTTAGGTTTGACAGGACGTGAGGTGAACGTTACTCTGAGCAACATGACTAACAGGTCAGTGGTGTTTTTATCTAACATTTAGGATTTAATTCAAAATTGTTAAATGAATAAAACTCTGTTTCAAAGCTTTTTAACTTACTAATGTTAAAGACAAAAGAGAAGATCCACCAGACGTTAAAGCTGTGAACCAAAATAAATAATTTTTAAAACAGTAGAAAACTTTATTCTTCCAGATTTATACACCTGACTGTTGATCATGTTGCAGCTTTATCCAGGATTTAAACACGTCAGTGACCGTTTTTTTTAGAGAAGAGGTGGAGCAGGAGGTACGAGTGGAGAAAGGTGTCAGCGGAGGGGAGTGAGATGGGGTGGGGTTGGAGACGAGGGGCTTCAGGCTCCATGATCGTTTTATTACAAAAAATAAGTTCACGTTTGTTTTTATTTCTCCGTCCTCGCTGTTGCTCCCAGTTCTCCTCTTCACAAGTTTTTCATTTTCCTCTTGACCTTTAAGTCCATTCGCTGCTGAGGATGTTGCTTCTCCGAGGCGTGAGTGTGTGTTGTCTCACATAATAACTCTGTAAGTGTGTCTGTGTGTTGTCATTTACAAGTTAATTTACAAATTACTGAGCCTGCATGTGTGTGTGTGCTTGCTTGATGTTCTCTGAATAAAGTGTGTGTGTGTGTTCAGCCTTGGAAACAGACAGGTCCCACTTCAAACCCAAACTGCTGGTTGCTCTCCCCAAAGTCTGACACCTTGATGTCCAGCAGAGGAAGATGCTCCACCTGTGGTGAGTTGATCTCCAGGACCGTCCTGTCAAAGCCTTTACGATACTGTAAAACACACACACACACACGTCAGTGACAGGTGAAACTCGGTGACACGGCCGACGTACAAGTCGTGGACTCACGGAGCAGCCGTCGATCAGAGCTTTGATGTAAGGGCTGGTCTCGTAGCTCAGCTCTTCGTCGTTGGCTCCTCTGAAGTGCAGCGCCCTCTTGTGGTTGTTCTTTGCACTTCGGTCAGCCCAGGCCACGGAGCGGTGGCAGTGGTAGGTGAGGTTCTGTCGGGCCTGGACGCTCAGGAGGCGCAGGAAGCCCAGCTGGACCACGCCCACGGGCTCACCGTTAGAGTCCACATAGGAGAACTGAGAGGGTGAGCAGATAAAAGAGGAGGTAAAACAAGAGGGAGGTGAAAAAGTGACTTTAAAGGTCCACTGACATCATCTTACAAATTTGCATGAAATGATAGAAGATATATATATATATATTGTCATTCAACTATGTTCGTTTTTGCAAACAAAATGACAAAATAAGGAAAATTCCTTCCAAACTGAGTCTAAAATTAAAAACAGCTTTTCTCTCTGAAAATTCCGACTACAAGCGAATGCAACATTTGTGACGTAGGAAGCAGGACCTTCAGTCTGCGTCTGCCATTAACGCATATTCATTCTCAGCCAGATCGCCTTTTTTTTTGTAAAACTTAAAAAATGCCGGTTCGGTGTGTCGCATTTGGGTGTTCTAATATCATCAGTGAACAAGTGAGCCTTTTCACTTTCCCAAAAGATGTAAGACCTTCGTCAAAAATGGAATAAATAAAGCTGCCTCCCCTCGGACTGAGCTCCCTGCTTCCTGAACAGGTAAGAGTCAAATACATACGGTGCAGACCTAAATTAGAACCTGCTGTTTCTGCTCATCTAACTTCCTGCTTCCCAAACTGAAAGACAAATAGCTCAAATCTTAACTTAGATTGATAATTTTGTTGTTTTATTTCTTGTTCGCCATGAATATTTATATGGGGCGTTCTAAAGACGTTCTCCTTCCTACGTCACAAATGTTGCGTTCGCTTGTAGTCGGAATTTTCAGAGAGAAAAGCTGTTTTTAATTTTAGACTCAGTTTGGAAGGAATTTTTATTAATTTATCATTTTGTTTGCAAAAACAAACATAGTGGAATGATAAAATATATAGATTGTCTATCATTTCATGCAAATTTGTAAGATGATGTCAGTGGACCTTTAAGGAGAGAAAGTTACAAAATGTGTTGTAACTAAGACAAGTTAAGAACTTGAACTATATTTATGTGAAGAGTCACTAACCTTACTGCCAGTGGTGAACTGACTGTACCACGACCCTGGAGTCTCTTTGTCCCAGGAGCTCAGTTTTACCTGACGTCACAACAAATTATTTAGAGCAAAACATTAAAACTTGTTTTAGAAAACCATTGATTCTACACCGATCTAGGCCTGATTCTTATTAAAGCACATCAGTTTTATTTTAACTCTAAATTATTAAAAGCATACACTTGTCCACAAACAGGATGTTTTCAAACATCCTCAGATTGTCAGTAACTTTACAGGAAATAAAACTGTACTTGATTGTTTGGACTGACCGTGTTGATGCCTGCTTTGGGGTACAGGCACGTCTCTGCTGTAGTGAAATTACAGAGGACCTTGAAGGCATCCCTGGAGCAGCCCTGGTTTGGGTCAATCCAGTACTCTCCTGTAGAAGGAAAGTTGGATTAAAAAACTGTAAAACTAGTCAGTCTGTTTGTGTTTTCAGATTTTAGTGATCAACTTTTAATTTGATGCTCACAGGTTTTGCAGTAATCAAACTTATTTAAAGCCTAACGGATGAATAAATGTTTGGATCGTGTTCTGTACCATCTTTAAGGTCTGGCTGGCTGAGGTGCAGGTCTTGGCAGGTCCGGGCTGGGCTCTCCTGGGTGCCCAGAGGGAAACGCATGGTCTCGATCTCCTGTCGAAGTGAGTCGAGGGAGCCGAAGATCTCCTCCATGCCTTCGCTGCCCATCAGGAACTCGGTGCCGGCGGCGTCAGATGCCGGCATGTCGGGGTCGAACTCCGGCAGGAGCTGGCTGGCATCAATGGAGCGTTTGGACTTGGGACTTCTCTGGATGGGCAGAGGCTGAATCACCTCACCGGGTGGACCCTAAGACAGAAGTTTATATTTTAATTTGTTGATGTAACGAGTAAATAATATGATTTTTAGTTTTTGAAGGAACTTACAGGAGGTCCAGCAGGTCCTGTTGTACCTTTTTCTCCCTTTGGACCAGCTCCTCCCTAATAACAGAAATTGGATTTTTTTTAGAAAGAATTATGTGTATTTATAAAATAAAATACTTCCTCCTTTTTGTAGTAAAGCATTTAAAAGTATTGTTTACTTACAGATGAACCCTTTGCTCCTTTGACTCCTTGAGGACCCTGAAAAACACAAGATTAACATTTTAAATGATAATTAGGTGGACATTTAAAAACAGAAATATTTCTGGGACAAGATAGTGGAGGAACTTACAGGAAGGCCAGGAGGACCAGAAGGGCCGATGGGTCCAGTTCCTCCAACCATCCCCTGTAACAAAACACATTTATTATGAAAATAAATTCATAAAGTGTTGAACCAATGCTGGTCGAGCTCCCGTTGATGACAAACTAAACTTACAGGTTCTCCCTTGGGACCGGTGGATCCATGAGGCCCAGGCAGACCCCGGTCTCCCTTTTCTCCCTGCTCTCCTGAAGGTCCAATCAGACCGATAAGACCTTGGTGTCCCTTCTCACCCTTTGCACCAGGATCTCCACGCAGGCCAGCCAAACCAGGAGGCCCCTGGATACGAGGGGAGATGAAAAACATGGACGATTGAAGAAACCAATCAAACTGTAAATCAAGGTTTAGAGTTAAAAGTGTCTTACGATAGGTCCAGGTGGTCCTTTTTGTCCAGCAAGTCCTGGAGCTCCTTGCTCCCCCTGAAACAGAAGCACGTTCAGTAGGTGGTCTCCAACACACCTGCTTCCTGAGGTGTAGTAACTGGATTTATCTGTACAGAACTCACCACTGATCCTGGAAGTCCTCTCAGACCTTCTGTTCCTGGTTTTCCTGGTTGACCCTGTGGACCAACGGGTCCAGTCTTTCCTGGGGGCCCGACTGCACCTGAATCTCCCTGTGAAAAATGATGTCATCTCCAATTACATTTATTTATTACAAGATGTGAAACAAGCTTTTCAGTGTGTAAAAGTGAACAAAAGTCACAGACCAGATAATGTATGTGGCCGTTCTGTAAAATTCTGTGCCAATGAGCTGAGTTCCATTTTTCAGTATATTTGGGCAGCACGGTGGCACAACTGGTAGAGCTGCTGCCTCTCAGCGAGAAGGTTGCCGGTTCAAATCCCGGTCCGGGGCCTTTCTGGGTGGAGTTTGCATGTTCTCCCCGTGCATGCGTGGGTTTCCTCCGGGTACTCCGGTTTCCTCCCACAGACCAAAAAACATGCTTGTTAGGCTGATTGGTGACTCTAAATTGACCCTAGGTGTGAGTGTGAGAGTGGATGGTTGTTTGGTGTGAGTGAGACAGGTCCCTCTTGTAAATGAGTCCCCGTGACTCAACGAGGCTAGCCTGTATAAATAAAGGTTGAATGAATGAATGAAATATTTATAATAAGTCTCTGGAAACACAACATGTTCCCATCATCTGGAAAGATGCTGTAGTGGTTCCTGTCCCTAAATCCAACAGTCCGAAAACTGTTGGTGATTTTAGACCAGTAGCTTTGACCTCAGTTCTGATGAAAATCTTTGAAAGATTAATCAGAGGTGAGATTCTAAAGCAGACTGAACATCTTTTAGATCCCATGCAGTTTGCTTACAGGCCTCATAGAGGCGTAGAGGACGCAACACTCACCCTGCTTAATATGCTTTTTAAACACTTAGATTTAAATGCGACCCATGTCAGACTTTTATTTGTAGATTTTTCCTCAGCTTTTGATACAATCCAACCTCACATATTAACTGAACGGCTTGTTGAACAGTTTCCTCTGAGTAACAATTTGATGGGCTGGATCTTGGATTTTTTAAGTAACAGGACACAGAGAGTAAGGGTGAATAATTGTCTCTCTGAATCTAAGTCCTCTTCCACCGGGTCACCCCAGGGATGTGTACTGTCACCCCTGCTTTTTATTCTATACACCAACATGTGTCGGAGCAGACATGAGAGCAGGTACATTATAAAGTATGCAGATGATTCTGTTATTGTCAGTCTGCTTAAAGGAAATGAAAGTAGCCATGGGCAGGTGACTGATGATTTTGTTCAATGGTGCGAGGACTCTTTCCTCAAACTAAACACAGATAAGACAAAAGACATGATCATTGATTTTAGGAAGAAACCTCACCAGCACGGAGTCACTTTAATTAAAGGTCAAGCAATTGAGACAGTGCAGTCTTACAAATATCTCGGGACAATCATAGACGATAAATTAAACTTTGAAACCAATTTTGACAAGGTGTGCAAAAAGGCCCACCAGCGCCTTTATTGTCTAAGGAAACTCAACCATTTTAATATTGACCGAACCATAATGACCATGTTTTATCGTGCTTTTATTGAATCAGTTTTATCCTTTTCTTTGGTGTCATGGTTTGGTCACACTACACTGAGAGGAAAGAATTCCCTTCAGCAGATTGTTAAGCTGTCATCTAAACTGACCGGAGGAACCCTAACCTCAGTAACATCCATGTACGTTAGTCAGGTACAGAGGATAGCTTCTTCTGTTTTAAAAGATGTCCTTCATCCCCTGTACGGAGAGTTTCAGCTTCTTCCCTCTGGTCGGAGGTTTTTAGTCCCTAAATGTAGGACAACACGTTTTAAAAATAGCTTTGTTCCCACTGCTGTTACTGAAATGAACAAACTGAAATAATGTTGAAGCTTTTAGTGGTTATATGTTTTTATTTTTCATTTTACATATGATTTGGGGAGCCTTAACACTGTTATGTGCAACATTATCTGTTTATGGTTTCTTTGAAGTGTTTTTACTAAATGTTTTTACTGTTTTTATTTGTGTGTGCGCATGGATGGATGTATGCTTTGTACCACTGCAAACCACATTTACCCTTGGGTATAAATAAAGTAACCTGAACCTGAACCTGAATTAGTTTGCATAAATATAAATGTTGGGGAGCACAGACATCAGAGAGTGCAATAAATGTTCACATTACAGTAACAAAAAAAAACTTTAAAAGGAAAACTTGTTTCTAAGACTAAATACAAAAACTCACAATGTATTTTTAATTTTGAAAGTTTTAATCAAGTTATACTGAAGTTTGATGAAATGTGTCATTTGATTTTAGCCTGATTTTAAAACCAGAAGACTTCGAGTACTTCAGAGTTTTTCACATTCGTTGATTGTTAAATTTGTTCTTTGTGAAACTGTTACAGGGATTTATATTTTTGAGGGTAGAAACATAAAAAAGGTAATAATGGCTCAGGTGATAACTGAAAATGATCATCTTCACTACTTTAGAGTCTAGACTTTGGGACTGAGTTGTTTCTTTTAAGTATAAACTTGTGATTAACATGGAGCGTAAAGAAATATGAAAAAAAAAATGAACTAAAGGCTCTGGACTCACTTTGGTTCCCTTCTCTCCTTGGCGTCCCTCAGGTCCTCTTGTTCCAGCAGGGCCCTGGCAAATAAAACATGAAAATGTGTAATAACTGTAAATATTGACTAAGCATGAATACATTTTATATATAAGTTTAATATGAACTTAATTTACTGCAAAGTTTGAATAAATGCATAATGGTAAAATATAACCAGAACTCCATGGCAGAACTGGGTTTTCAAATGTTCATGGGAGCTTACTCGTTTTCCTGGTGGACCAGGTGGTCCATTCTCACCAGAAGGTCCTGGAGAACCCTGCAATAAAACAAAGCGATAATATTACAAGACTAAAACTTATCAAAATGCTGAGTTTGGTGTCATTTTACTTACAGATTCTCCTGCTTCACCATCCTCTCCTCTCTCGCCCTTGGCTCCATCTTGACCCTGGAAGCAGCAACATTTTGGATAAGGTTTTTAATCTATATATATGTGGGTGTGTGTGTGTGTGTGTGTGTGTGTGTGTATATATATA